>QFET01000206.1:0-65281 GCA_003316355.1 Tuber calosporum | reverse complement strand
AGTGGTTACCCTGCCTAACTGAGGAGATGGGTTACCCTATCTAAAGGGTTACCCAGCCTGACCATGCTTCCGGGTTACCCGACTCAAGAGGGTTACCCTGCCTGACATTAGCTTCGGGTTACCCTGTCTAGCGGGGTTACCCTACCTAAGTGTGTACCAAGGTTACCCGACCTTGCTGGGTTACCCTATCCAACTAGGTACCTAAGTACCCTTTCTTCAAGAAAGGTACTTATGGTTGCTATGTCACTTTGCAGGTGTCTGGTACCGTTCCTGTCCACGTCCTAGTAGGACCACTGGCTGGGCTGAGGTTCGGTAAGCTATACCAACTGATCTAGGGGTCGTTACACTACTGCTTCACCTTGGTAATGCTTTTAAGGTTTGAAGATGACGTTATTTAGAGGTTAGTGGAGATTACTAGAATGAGAAGGTACGCAAAAAAGAATAACCTGGTGAATATCACAGTATTCAAGCAACTGCTTAGTGTAGTATGATCCATAACCATTAAGCAGGAAGTGGTAGTGGGAGCCAACTTGGTGCATTGAGGAAAAAGAGTTGAAGTTGACAAGCCACTTCATACATATGTCCTTATTCCTGTATCCACTCTCTTAGGTCGCTACATGATAATTATCTGGTATATAGGTAGTGGTGTATTAACGCTCTTGGTTAATCATACCAGGTATAATAATGAAAGGAGGAAGAACATAGCTATTACGACTCATAGTCTTACAAACAGAGACTGGTTCTCGATTTGTTGAGCTACTAAGATATGCTTGACAGTTGTAATCTCTCATGATTATCCACTGCTCCTGGTCTCTACCAATGTGGAAACCTGTTTCATCTAAGTTATATGGAACTGGATCCTTTATGCTGAACTGTTCTCAAAGCTCTTTATACTTGTCCAACTACTGTTGAATACTATTCGACTAGTGTGCATTCTTGCAGTCGATATCAAGTGTTCACTCCTTGCAAATAAAGTATTTCAGAAATCGTTCTAGGAAACTAGGAGCTGAATGGGTGCTGATGGCAGGAGGAGGCTGTGCACCAGTATCTGAATGCAAAAGAATTCTGTTTGCACAACTGTACCCCTTCAGGAGGAAAGTACTACTATCAATTGAGTCTAGCCAATCTAGGTACTGGCATACAGTATTTATCTGATTGTCAGAAAGCTTCTGGTTTGTGTAACCATATTCCTTGCGGGATGTAAGGCCTAGCCATTGGCAGCGGAGGTGTGATCCGGGAATTTCAAACTTCCAAGCAATTGTTTCAAAGTTTGGGTACTCATCCTTGAGCTCTTGCAAGTAGATGATTGCTGCTTGAATATAAATTTTAATATCATTATAGTTATTGACCCTTTTGCTAGAGAGTGTAAATAGCAGTTTGGATGGCATGCTGATAAGTGGTATTGAAGAATAGTTTTGATGGAAACCTCTCCTATTCTGTATTGATATTTACTTATACAAAATTGCTAAGTAATATGGAGCTACAAAGTTA
The DNA here is from genome assembly GCA_003316355.1 of Tuber calosporum. Lineage (NCBI taxonomy): Eukaryota > Fungi > Ascomycota > Pezizomycetes > Pezizales > Tuberaceae > Tuber > Tuber calosporum. The sequence continues at coordinate 63,790 of QFET01000206.1, read as the reverse complement.
CATTAAACAACCAGATAACTAGCAACAAAGTGCTATTGAGCTATAAAGTTGTGTTGAACCACTAGATTACCAGCCACAAAATTATATTGAGCCTCAAAGTTACGTTCAGCTGTCAGGCAATCAGTTCAGTGCCACAGGTTTTGAAACAGCGAAAATCTAGGGGTTGTGCCTCAGAAGCCACAACCTTGACACAAGTACTCCAACATCATCTCTCCAGTCCCCAATTTACAATTCTATGAAGCCCTTAATATACAATTCCATATCGTTACTCTCATCGATAGGCAGTGCGAATCCAACCTTCTGAAACACATGGTCGATGATATCTTCCTTGTCATTAGAAAGGTTCTGTTATTTTCCTTATACTATAATTAAGTTCTTATTTTCATGGGTTGTGTAAATGAAAATACCCAACTTGTAAAGTTCAGTTTTGCAGTTGAGGATTTTCAATAAATATGACTTATCATAAGATATGCCCCAAGATCTGGCCTATACTATCAAACATTGTGGCATAATCTGGTATCAACAAGTAAAAGTCTGGTATAAATAAACTCCTTTAAGAAATTTTCTTAATTAGGATTTCTTAACTCTACTTTTGCTATTTGGGACATTATTCTACACCTTCTTCTTACTGGCGAGGTCATAATCCCTTCCATTTCCATGGAGATAGTCAAAGTATCATAATTAACAAAAATATCATAACCTCATTATAATAAAATATCTTAAAACCTGTGCTGACACAGGAGGGTGTGAGTATTCGTCGTTTACTATCTGTCCATCTCTGGAAAGTATCAATTGTTTTGAGAGGATATAGTTCTTGGTTCACATATTCCCGCATTGGGTACTTAAAGGGTTGGTTGATTGCATTATCCGGAGGTTGAGCAAGGCTGGTACAGCTAGCAGGGATATGGCCAAGGATGATGTTGAGGGATTGGACCCTTCGAGAAAAGCAGGCGTCTTATATGATTCCATTAGATGAATTGTAAATATGGTTGGCCGATTTTGGAGAACGGGTACAAGATGGTTCTCAATATATTTTAAAAAAAGTTTGTCATTCATATAAACCTTATCATTAAATTCTACAAGAACTTGGTCATCATGATTAGACTTTTCATTAACTGGTATTTCTCCCTTTCCTCTATAAATGATAATTGGGCATACCTTTTGTACGTAATCCTCAAAGGCTCACAAAACAAGAGATTCTGGTCTCTTCCCCTACATACTCTGACATGACTTTGTCTATATTATCTTTGTATAGGTAGTATCATATATTTTCCCTTTAAGGTATTCGATGGGGTTAACGTCCCATCTACATTAGATATATTTAATAGTACGAATCAGCCATCTCAATGGGAGAGAACAACATCAAAGTAAAGGTTGGGTTCTGGGTAAGCATTCCATCAATTAAATTGTAGCCAGTTGATTACAATTGACTTGTATTCCTAAGGGATCCTTTATGCCTGTTTTGTTATACTTTACAACCGATTTCAGTATCTTCCCAGAAAACCATGAAACCATCCATAACGAAAATGGAAAACATTGGCGTTCACTCCAGGATAGAGTTCTCGAAACTGAAAACCTACACAAATTTGAAACCATACTTGTTTTACAAATCTCCCCTGCCTCCTCTATTTAACAAAGTCCTCATAGAGCTTTCCTCCAAGCTCAGGCCAACAGGAGTAGCTTGCTACTCCTGTACTTGTAACCTAAGCTCTCAGTAGTAAGTTACTTCCTCCTCCCACTATATCTCCCTTTTTTCAAACCCAATCATATATTATTCATTGTAGAATACAAACGACATCAGCTGTCTCCAGTTGGGTTGGTTTATGATATTCACCAGGCTTATAAAGTCAAATTTTATATTACTTAAGGAGGACAAGTACTCTGATTCATTGACACTGCATGTAAGTCCGTTCTAGTTAAATGATTGGCTTGAGATTGTATCGGGAAAGGTTTCGCTAGTGAATCGTCAATTCTTCTGCCCTAGGTTGGTTTTACGGTTTTTGAATATATGGCATAATTGTAGAGATAGTACTTGGACAATATTATGCTTAAAGGTATTTTACCAAATGAGGTTTCATTGAAATGAAAAAAAAAAAAAAAAAAAAAGAAACTTTCATGCTGTAACAGAATTCTACTATGTTTCTACTATTACTACTGACTTGATATTGGTTATTACTAATTTGGGTTTATACCGGACAAGTGCTACCTTGTGAAAGTCTCTTCCTGCTTGGGTATAACCTCCTCACTGGTTATTCATTTATTGTTTTCCCTATCACTACTCCCTCCTTGCTTCTACCTATTTGGGTATCACTATCCACCTGCTCTTCCTACCGGATTAGTACAGTATTTGTAACTGCCTGTTCCTACTTGTTTGGATTCTATTACTTGATTGTTAGCTCAATCCTGTAGCTTTAAACCCTCTGTTTTTGGAATATAGTTCCCTTGTTATCTGCCTCTATTAGCATATTTGTTGGACTGGATGTTTGCATTTAGTTAAATTTTCCCAAATAAAAACTTTTGTATTTAAAAGCCTACAATCCCTTCAGAATTCAGACTCTCAAGCCTCACAGGACTATCATCTTTAATACTTCAAGTTGAACAGTCACTTTACTAGTTCTATTCCTTTTATCTTTTCTATTGAAGACATATCCATCGACACTTCCCCTCCTATCCTTATAGTATTTTCAGACCACCCTTTGGGTTCACAAACCAGTTATCAATCAAGTCAAACCCCAGGTCATTTTTGGTGTTGTCCATTCACCAAACAGGAGGTTTGCATGGTGTACTATTCATCTTTTCCTTATGTAGGTAGGTGGGGTTGTTGAAATGGTTGGATTTTACTGCCCATTATTTTTGTCATCAGCCTTGTACAATTATCATACATACCCACCTTTACTAACTTGTTGTCACACAAGCAAAAGCCCGATAAAGTGATTATCGTGTCCTCCCCACTTTTACTTGTGCATCGTACAGACATGTCATATCTACAATACCGTAGAATTAGGGAATGTGATTGGGCTTGTTTTAGTTTTACTTACTATCGGACGTAGCATAATTAGTGCCTATAGGCTGCTCGGTGGTGCATAACTTATGCTTGTAGGGATGGCCGGAATGCGTGCTGCGGCGTATCTCTGTACTGGCATTCCTATAATATACCTGTGCCGCTGCCTGCGCGGGAATTAGTAGCCATTGTTTTGCTTTCCTTCACCGCTTTCCACTCTCCTTATCATTCAATATTATCCGCATCTCAACCTGCCCAGCGCCCAGGGCGCGAAACCCCGGCACATTTTGTTTTCTGTTTTTATCATTGGAGGTCACTCGTTTTATCCGCTATCTACGAACCAACTCATCCTAGTCTACTTCAATACACTATATCCGTGCGTTCTAAGAAACTCTTCGAGTCTCCTAAGCCGGAGTTGTCTCAAGGCTTCTGGATCACTTGGAACAAACCGCAGCTATATCACACTCGGGAATTAAAGACAAAATTTCCAAGATCACGCGGTAAAGATTTTAGGTCTCTTTAGTAATTCCATAGACAGAAGTCAAGCAAAACCAATTTCATCATCTCCAAACCCAGACTAAACAAAAAAAAAAAAACACGTGCCCAAAACTAGAGAATCAAGCCCTCCCACCGCTCTACAGGCGCCACGATCAGCAGACAATGCATCCGGAGGAGCTGTTGTCCAACCGATGCTGCAACTGTGCCAGCCTTTCGTGGAAGTGCTTCGCATCCTCAGCCCTCAACTTTTCCAACTCTTCCGTCACCTTCCTCAGCCCCTCAATCTCCTTCTGGTAGTATGCCCTCAAGGACTCGATCTCAGATTTATTATTACTGGCCTGTATTTCAGCCTTAAGGGCTGCTAGCTCCTCCTTATGCCTTTTCTTGATATCTTCTATCTCACCCGTCACTAGCCTCCCGGCAGACGTGCCCGACAGGCTACCATGAAGGTCTAGTTCCTCCTGTAGCTGTAGGACAAACGTGTCCTTCTCGATGAGGGACTCCGCTATTTTCCTCGCTGATTCTGTTAAATCAGGGCCATGGTGCCGTTTGACTTGTGCTCCACGAGATATCAGATTACCCCAGAAACTTTCCTTATTTTGTAGTTCCTGCTCGCGTCTTCGACCTTGCTCTTCGTCGACTTTATCCCACATTGTTGTGCACAGTATAACATTGCTGAAGTTCTTCTCGCCGCAGAGTACACGGAACATTCGCAGGTTTTTCATATTTGAGCCTTCCATGCGCGTGTCGGCTATTCGGTGGAAATATATGATCCCTGAGAGATGCTTGCGTCCGTAGTTGGCTTGTTGGACCCAGTCGGCTATCGTGGCTAGGATATCAACGTCAGATCGATGGGTGTCGTCAAATCCGGGGGTGTCGATAAGCCACACTTCGCGACCATTAATGGTGGTGCATGCTGTTTGGATATCTTGGGTACCTGCGGCCCCGTTATAGGGAGAGTCTTTCAAGCAAATAAAGGGAAATGTAGTAGAGAGAGAATACTCACAAGCTTCAAGCCCGTGACCAACCGTAAGCCCTTTACCTGTAAGGGCATTGACGAAGCTCGTCTTCCCGGTCCCCGTCTTCCCCATAACCGCAATCAGGACAGGCGGCGGGGGTTTCACCAGATAGCGTAAACTGTTCGCCCCGTGACGGAACCCCGAACTCACCTTGCCTGCCATTCCCTGCCTGTGGCTTGGGTAGCTCCTGCTCTGGGTTCCCGACCCCTCATCATGTTCGTGCGAAGAGCGAATATGGTCATTCTCTGGAGAATACGCTCCTTCTCCTTCCGCCCCTTCATGGGTAACAGGCCTTTCATGGCTAGCATCCACCGCTACTGGAGTCCATAGATCCGCGAGGTAGTCGCCGCTACTCAAACAAGCGTCAGTCCCACCCATAATCTGCAGGCACGAAACTAAGTCAAGCATACCCCTTTGCATCCTCAAACCCATCACCCTCATCAATTCCACTCTTCCCCCCTCCTATTACTTCCACCTCTCTCCCCTCGTCCCCCCTGGCAATGATGTCCTGATCCATTTCTTGCTGTTCCTCTTTTTTTCCCACTCCCTCAATATCCTTTCGTACCATTGCAAAGGGGCGCTGATACTCAAGCACTCTACTTAAATGCCCAAGCTATGGGCTGCGAGTTGCTCTGTCAGGGCTCAAACACACACGAAAGGAGTGGGGGCGGGGGGAAGTGCAGCTTTTGTCCCTTGGCAATCCAGATGGTAGCGATACGAGCGATGTAAGGCCTTGCCCCCGAATCTTATGAATTGCACGAGAGGCAGCTTTAAGGCCGACCAGATTTGCTTGGATGAAATAAAATGTGCTGATTGCTCAGTTTAGTCCCATCGACTGCTACGGTGGTGGGGACTGAGGCAGGTTCAGACGTGCGGGGAGTACAATAGGCAGATAAGGAGTACCCCACCGGTCCATGCTAGTCCCGCCATATGGGGGGGTGTGTCAAAATGTACGATTTCTCATTTTGTACGGTCGCATCCATGTGTTAAGCTAGGTAACACATGAATGTGACATGTGTCTACCAAAGATATCTCCTTGGTATAAGTTGTGTATCACATGATGGGATATGGGTATATAAAAACCAAAGTATTCCCTCATGTTATTGTATAAATCGGTAGTGCGAGTGGGGAATCTTATCGTTAACTCTAAACTAGATTGCGTTCAAATCTGGCTTGCAACAGTTATCACTAAAGCGACGAGGTACTACAATGTTTTCAGTTTATGAGCCTGGGTTAGCAAGACCTTTTGCAACCAAAAGCTACTTATACAAGTGCTATTGAAGAAGTGAGTAGACTAGCGGGATTTACACCAAAACTGGCCAATTTCACACACTTATTCCAACATCAACATCAGAATTAAAAATAGGATAACTTCATAATTCTATTCAGAAATCTACAAGCTATTCAACCCCTATTGAAATATCCAATGGATTCACATTCCCTGATGAGCAGTATGCAGTAGAACTTTCAAATTCTGCCAAGACACAGTTTTCTCACTAAAAATGATGGTCTTTGCACAATTTTCAAGAAAGTTTTATTTCTTCCTGCTACTACTTCTAAGATAATTTAAATTCATTTGAGGTTTCAATAGAAGCTATGTAGTTCACATGTAACCTACTCCCAAATATCTTGAGAATCCCAAAGGGACTCTGAAGATACTATAAGGATAGGAGGAGAAGCATCGAGGAATAGGTCTTGAATAGGCAAGGTAAAAGGTATGGAACTAATAGAGTCACTGTTCAACCTGTAGTATTAAAGATGATACTCCTGTGAGGCTTGAGAGACCAAATCCTTAAGGGATGGCAGGCTCTTTAAATACAAAAGATTATAGGTTGGAAAACTTAATAAAAGTGCAAATATCTTGTCCAATAAACATGCTAATAGAGGCAACATGACAAGGTAACTATATTCTAAAAACAGAGGGTTAAAGATGACAAGATGGAGCTAAAAAAACAAGTAATGGGATCCAAACAAGTAGGGACAAGCAATCGCTAATACTATACAAATCTTGTAGATAAAATAGAAGGATAGTGATATTCTAATAGATAGAAGGAAGGAGGGAGTAATCATAAGCGAAACAAGGAAAATATAACCAGTTAGGAAGTCATAACCAAGTAGGAAGGGACAATCAAATCATAGCGCTGTTCAGGTATAAACCCAAATAAGTAATAACCAATATCAAGTCAGTAGTAATAGTCGAAACCTAGTAGGATTCTGTTACATCACAGTTTTTCTTAATATTCTAAGAGGTTGTGGTATTTTTAATTGTGATATTGGTGCCGGAATAAGCAGGAGAAATCAGCCATTTATTGTGTAAAAGCTCACAAGTCTACTCACTTTTCAGTAGCACTTGTACCATATAGGGTAGAGATATAACTCTGCAAAACTCGAAAAGTGTCTCCCCTCCTCTATTCAATCATGGCATGTGAGTATTTCGACGCAGGCACCTTCAACAGCTGGGATAATTGCAGACATATCCAAGTCTCTACCTTCAAACATATCTTCCCTATCGCTGTGAACATTATATGCGAAAGATAAATAAATATTGTCTCCTTCATCTACATGAGATAAGATTCTTTGAACATTTAAGACTAAACACAATTGCAAAATAAACAATGTTATCCTTATCCGAATCTAAAGACTCAAGGTCAATCTCATCCTCTGTCAAGGAATAACCCATGCTACATAGCAAAGACAATTATCATACAAGGGCAATAGCCTTGTGGGCAGTTTTCCATGTATGTAAACTTTGGGATATAGTCAATAGTATGATACCTCGACTGGAAGTGGAAGAAAAAAGCAAACTCCTATTCCATCAAAAAAGTATCAGACTGAGACAATTGAAATAACCTAGCTGTTTACCTCCTATTACAAGCCATAGATTTATCAATCCATAGTGATGTAGCTATATCTGATCTCGCCTCTGACAAGGGGAAAGCTATTAATAATCGATTTGATAAACAAATATCAACAATTAACCTCTTTCTCCTCAAACCAATCTGGTAAATCAAGTTGACTTCTGGATAAAACTTCTCAGAACATGTCAGTCACTTTTAAGATGCATTGAAGAGCCTAGCTCAAAGAAGTGCAGATCTAAGAAACGAAAACAATATATAGTACAAATCGAACCAAATGGGAACCTCGAAACTGGACAAACGCGATATTGAATTAGTCAACAGCAAAAGAGAATTTGAAGGAGAAAAAACCAAAGCGAGATAGACAATTCTGGACACCAGAAGCTAGTGGTTTTTATTTTTGAATTAAAGAATTCTTTGAAATGTAATTCAAGATCAAAGTGCAGAATTTTAGGAGATAGTGAAACATATGACCAATTCTACATAGAGCATGCTGAAATAAACTTAGAGGGAAAAAAAGGAATAGTAATATTTACACTCATTTCGCCCCGGCCTAGTTGGTTGTCACAGAATTCTTGTTTCATCAGAGGTCCCACTTTTAGGCAGTTTACACCGTACCTTACAAATTCCTCACAGCCATGATGTTACCCACAAGGGAAATAGTACAAATTAGTTGATGTGATAGTATATAGAACCGGGAGGTTACTATATGACTACAACCCATGCTGGCAAGAAGTAGTGTCTATAGCAGAGCTGCTCAGCCTCAGTGAAAGATCTAGACTCTAATGTACAGAGTACTATGACTCTTGATAATCAGCATGCATATGCACTTGAGTGCATATATGCAGGAAAGACGGCCATCCAGACTGATCAACTGGTATTCCGTAAGATGTTTGCAACAGGGCTACATCTACTTGAACTTAGTTCATTTGGCAAATGAATCGAATGCTATTTACTGGTGGAGTGCTAGACACCCTCAGAATAATAAATAGTTCAGGGAATTATTTGACCGAGAGGGTCATACATTTTCAGGGTCAAACTGGGTTTCCACTTTCCATGACCCTGGCCATGATATCTAAGGATACTTTATATATATGGCTAACATAAGTACTGGGAAAATTGTATAAATAGCTAGCAGTTCCCCATAGTTAAGGGATCATCAAGCAACGGAGAAGAAACCTTAACAATATATTCAGTTATTAGTTAAAACAACTTTAGAGCTTTCAAGAACTTTCTCTACCCTTTATCTTTATTCTTCCCGGAGCGTTCCAGACAATTCTCCTACCTTCTCGATACAAGCACGGCCTAGGCAATTCAGCAGTACAGAATTGGCTACCCCGTAATACTATATTGTTATTCTCTTGTCACGAAAGCTCTACAATATTCTCACGGCTATTTCATCTTATGCCTGAAGAATACCACGACGCTTAAAGCTTTCACCAGTGCAAACATTGTGGGCACTGTCGACCTCTTGGTATTAACAACGTATTTCCTGTCTGTTGTGAAGGATTTGCCCTTGATATACGTGCAGTAGCACTCAGACACTTACAAGCTATAAGCAACAAATATACGGAAAGAATATATCAGCAAGACGGACGATGGATAACAGCTTTCACCAAACGCAAATAAGAATCTATCCATGAATATATGCAAGATCCGCGACTCAATTCTCAATCTCCTAGTTGTCACGATTGGTGACTAAGCAAAGCAGGATTTCGCATGACTCATAGTTATGAGTCACAGGGTTGTTATATTTCGCACTATGACTCATTAGAAGTCATGAAGTTTCACATGATGCACACTTGTGCAATCATTGTAATATTGTGATTGGTTGATCATGCGCATGACTCACATTTGTGAGTCATATGATGTAATGATTTTCGCACATGACTCACACTATGAGTCATGGGTTTCGCGCATGTGCCCACTTTAGGGCACATGACTTATTTTATGAGTTATGATTGGTTGGCACGCGGCGCAGTTGACTCAGAGGAGTCAGCTGATGGATTTCATACTATGACTCACTATGAGTCATAGAGGTCGTGTGACTCTCAGGTATGAGTCACCAGGGTTATGGTTGAGGGAAGAGTACCTATATAAGGACCTCTAGGCGACCTGAAGTTAGGACTCTTCACACAACCATCTAAGTTCTTTCCTATACAATTACTTTACCTCTTTACCTCTCCATTCCTCTATTGGCCTTGTGCGATAGGAACCATAGGGTTCGTCTATCAAGACAACGTAGGCATAGGCCTAAGAGCAATAGTGGAAATACGCCTAGTACTACTCGTTGCAATAGTACTCCTACCCTGGTGGCTGAGATTAGCGCCACGCCCCATACCGGACTATAACAATGGCCCGGTCATATTCATCCAACCTAAAGAGAAGTAGTTACCTGTTGCAAAACTAGCTTACCGCATAGGATCGTAACATTTGGTTACGTCACCTAAGCAACACCTGACTACAAAATGGCAGACTCTACAGACAATGACATTGACCTTACTGAGGGAGAAATCGATACCTCAACACTTGGCCCGGCACTTGAAGAAGCAATTAGCACAAATCTATCTAGAAGCCAGTCACAAAGAACCACAAGTCCGGTGACACCTGAGTCTGCCTCACCAACAGGATCTCTGGAACCCGAAACCCCAAGACTAGAAAGGATGTTAGCCCCAGGACCAGCAACTGCCGGTGGTGGAGCAGGAATTCAACTAGCAGAATTTACAACTGCATAGTTCCAAGAGATCCTGACTGATAAACAACCAGCAAGAAACAACCAACAACCGGATCATGGTCGAGAAACCCCCTACCTTCCATGGAACAAGGACCAAACTACGAACCTTCTTAGTGCAATGCCAATTATACTTTTCAGCGACACAAGAAACACGACATACGGAACGTATCACCTACATCAAGAGCTTGTGAAGGGATGCATCAGCAAGCTGGATAACCCCATTTACAGAAGGACGCAAGCCAGAGACCTGGACTACATATGAAGATTTCACTACAGCCCTCAAAGACCAGTTTGGGGATGTGGATGCGGAAAGTGCAGCTAGGACAAAGCTCGACTGCCTGAGGCAAGGCAAGGAACCAGTCACGGAATACTGGAATGACTTTCGCCTCACAGCTACAGAGGCGAATGAGGATGATGGTACAGTAAGACGCCAATTCCTGAAAGGAATTAACCGAACGCTCCAGGACTCATAGGCAGCGGACCACATGGTGGCGGCAAATGACGTTGCCCTTGCAGCCTGGGCAATCGAAAAAGAAAACTGGATCACCATGATCAAGCACCTTCAAGGAAACCACAGTACCTTTATCCAACAACAGGAAACGCCCAGGAACAATAACGGAACCTGGAAGTCGGGCAACAATATGGAAACCCGAGGCGACCCAATGGACCTGGATGCTACCAGAAGGCATACACGACTAAACCTCTCACGAGCAGAATTCACAAGAAGAAGGGACAACAACCTATGCCTAGGATGCGCCAGACCTGGGCACAGATTCAGTAATTGCCGAAATGCAAGAGATGAGAAGGACTATACTATGCAATTCAACAGCCAGACCAACAATAATCGCTGGAAACCACGAACCAACCTACACGAAATGGAGATCAGAGAAACACCTGAAGAGTCGGGAAACGAAGAAAGTCCCCAGTAAGAGATAGGCTGCGTGACAACAAAACCAAAACCATCGGAATCAGTAACATCTACATGGCACTTACAAACACGGAAACATTGGAACAAGAAAAAGACCATGCCATGGTCAAAATGCATATACATGGCAAGGACAAAACAGTCATCATCAACGGCATGATTGACTCGGGCGCTACAGAAAACTTTATTGACAAGGAATTCAGCAACAAACATGGCATACGAACAAAGAAAGCGAAAGAAATACGGGAAATCTACCTTGCCGACGGGGAGCCAAGCACTTGGGGACCAATTACCCATATAGTGGAAGTACCTATGGACATCGGCAGCTATAGGGAAGTGGCTACCTTCCAAATCACAGATCTACACAACCATGAGGCAGTGTTAGGTCTGCCTTGGTTAAGAAGACACAACACCAAGATCAATTGGGAAAGCAACAAGATTACGTTCGATAGCGAGATGTGTACAACGGTATGCCTAGAAAGCTCGCCAGCGGTGGACCTAGTCCGCGAAGCAGAAGCCCTGGAAGAGAATTTAACCATGCAATTCTCCAAGATACAGGCCAAGGATGTCCAGAACATCAAAATCCAAAAATTGAGCAATACGGCCACACTCCCTACCCAGGGGTCAGCCAAGGCTGCAGGACTTGACCTGTACGCAGATGAGAGAATTACGATACCAGCGAAAGAACAAGGAATCGTCAACACCGGGATAGCTATAAGAGTACCAGAAGGCACCTATGGGCGAGGGGCTCCACGCAGTGGATTAGCAGTTAAACATCAGCTTACTGTCAATGCGGGAGTAATCGACGCCGACTACACAGTCGAAGTCAAGGTGGTCCTGGTCAACCAGGGGAAAGACAGTTACATAGTTGAGCCGGGAGACCGCATCGCACAGTTGATATGCGAATAGATTGTCATAGGACAATGCAAAGAAGTGGAGCAACTGGCTCCCACTATGAGAGGCGAAGCGGGGTTTGGAAGTACCGACAAACCAGAACGACAAAGAATCAAGATCAATGAGATCTCGGCCACATCCTTCGGCAAATTCTATCGAAGAGGCGAAGTTACAGGAATCCTCAAGTGGGATTATAAGACAAACGAGCCTACATGGATCGAAAGGATCAATGTGAGCACCGAATTGGCTATCAAGGCCAAGAAAGGATAAGAAAAAGATAAAACCAGAAATATTGTGCCAAGGGAATACCACCAGTACCTGGACATGTTCAAGGAAGAGGAAGAAACTCGGCTACCACCCTACCAACCAAAGGTTGACTTGGATATCAACCTCAAGAAAGGAGAAACAGTACTAGCAAGAAAGCTATACCCATTGGGTGAAAAAGAGCTGGAAGAACTAAGAGAATACATCAGGGTCAACAAGAACCGGGGCTGGATTCGAGACTCTTATACAAAGGGGGTATCACTGATCCGGTTTGTTAAGAAGAAAGACGGCAAGCTAAGCCAATGCATGGACTACCGAGGGCTCAACGAAGTCACCAAACGAGACCGATATCCCCTACCACTGATTGGAGAAGCCCTCGATAGGCTTAGAGGAGCCAAGGTCTTTCCTAAACTAGACATCCGAAACGCATATCACAACATCAGAATCAAACACGGGGACGAATAGAAAACAACCTTTACCATCAAATACGGCATATACGAATATACGGTCATGCCATTCGGACTCAAAAATGCACCTGCAGCGTTTCAGCGATGGGCCAATAGGATTCTCAGCAGGTTTCTGGACATATGTTGTATCGTCTATTCAGATGATATTCTGATATATTCAGAAAACCTGGAACAACACCGAACCCATGTCAGACTGATTATGGAAGCCTTGAAGAAAGAAGGGCTGACACTGAAGCCATCGAAGTACAAATTTCACAAGGAACGAACCGAATACTTAGGCTTCATCATCGACAAGGACGGAGTCAGTATTGATACTATGAAAACAAAAGCAATATGGGAATGGAAACCACCCGAAAGCAAGAAAGGAATACAGTGCTTTATGGGATTCTGCAACTTCTATCGACGATTTATAGAAGGGTTTAGCCGTATAGCTAAACCACTCTATCAACTGACGAAGAAGGACTGCAAATGGAACTGGACCGAGAACCAACAAGAAGCATTCGTTGAATTGCGCAGGAGACTTACTTCAGCCCCACTACTGGTACACTACGATCCAACCAAGAAAATCATGATCGAGACCGACACTTCAAAATATGTATGCTCAGGCATTCTATCACAGAAGGGGAGCGATGGAAAATAGAGGCTAGTGGCATACCGGTCAAAAACAATGACGCCCGCGGAAGGCAACTACGATATCCACGACAAAGAGCTTCTAGCTATTGTCCAAGCCTTGAAAGAATAGAGACGATATGCAAAAGGAAGCAGACACCAGATCCTGGTCCTCACAGACCATAAGAACCTGGTACTATTTACAACGACAAAAGAGCTCAATGACACACAAATCCGATGGAGCGAGACCCTCAGTCAATACGATATGAAAATACAATACCGGCCCGGGAAGGAAGGGGGCAAACCAGATGCCCTTACAAGAAGGGCGGAAGACATCCCTGGAAAAGACGACGAAAGGATTCAACAGAAACACAGGATCCTACTACCGACTGAACACTACTTTGAAGCAATGGAAGTAGTGAGGTTTACAGAAGACGACGCTGGAATTAGCGAAGTAAGCAAAACTGATACACAAATAAGGGCAATCCACGATGCCCTAGAAAGAGGAGATAAGGAGATGAAAGGAGTGGCACTTGGAGCATGCGAATGGAAAGATGGATACCTTTGGTATCAAGGGAAAATCTGGGTCCCCGAAGAAGAAGCGATTAGGACCATGATAATACGACACAACCACTATGCACCAACAGCAGGCCATGGAGGGACAAACAAAACTACCGCCCTCCTAGCTCGGCAATATTACTGGCCAAGGATGCGAGACGATATCAAACGATATGTTAAAAACTGCGATATCTGCCAAAGAACGAAAGCAATCTGGCATGCACCATACGGATTACTGCAGCCAAACGAAGCACCCCACCAACCATGGAAATCCATATCAAGGGACTTTATCACCGACCTTCTGATATCAGCCGGTTATGACGCCATACTGGTAGTGATCGACCGATTAACGAAAATAAGTCACTTTATACCATGCAACAAGATATGAATACGAAGGACTTAGTGCAAATATACCAGAAGGAAATATTTCGCATACATGGACTGCCACAAGATATCATCACAGATCGAGGAACCTTGTTCACATCGGACCTATGGAGAGAAACGACGAAATCGTTAGGGATAGAAAGGAGGTTGAGTACCGCTTTCCACACTCAAACCGACGGACAAACTGAGAGGACAAATAGCATACTAGAACAATACCTACGGGCCTACATCAACTATCAACAAGACGACTGGACCGACCTACTACTACTAGCTGAATTTGCATACAACAACGCAAAGCAGGAAACAATAAAGACCACACCATTTTATGCTAATTATGGTCACGACCCGGAGCATGAGGCAATTGGCCACATGATACCGAAACAAAGAACCGATAAGGAAGAGATGGGTCAACTGCACAGTATCATACGTCAGGAAATGGTCTGTGCACAATTAGAACAAAAAGAAAACTACAATCAACACAGAAAACCCGATCCGAATCTCCAGTAAGGCGACATGGTCTGGTTACTGTCAAGGAATATAAGTACCACAAGACGATGCAAGAAGCTGGATTAAAAGAAAATCGGACCATTCTAGATCCTTACGAAGGTGGGCACAAGTGCCTATAAATTGGCCTTGCCCCAACAGATGAAGGTCCACAACACCTTCCACATCGCACTTCTGGAACCATATCACTGCAACCAGTTTCCCTCCCTAAAGCATTCGCTACCACCTCCAATCGAGATAGAAGGAGAAAGTGAGTACGAACTCGAAGAAATCATTGATTCACGCATACACCGAAAACGCCTACAATCCAGAGCCCAGTGGACCAGCTACTCAACAGAACACGACAAAACTTGGTACCCTGCTGAGAATTTTAACAATGCCAGCATCGCCATTGAACCTTTCCATCAGCAGTACCCAACAAAACCCCTAGTGGGTTACAGTCAAAATCGAACCCATGAGGCATGACCCAACGCCATTGGGTCCAGTCGAAGGCTGGGGCGATAGCCCCAGGGCTACTACACCTACCAGTCCGCCATACACTACTCCGGAAGAAAGGGAAAAGCAGGCAGCACACAATGCTCTTTCGTGGACTGCCTGTTATGATGATTACTACAACACTCATTTACGCGATAAGGAAGGAAGCAATTTGTTTCCACAACAGCCCAAGTTGCGCAAACCGCAACAACCATACAAGGAGACATCCTGGAAACACTGTTTCAAGGACACTTGTCGTACTCACAGACACAAGAAAATCGATGCTGGGTTTTACCCAAGACGAACAGGGGAAGCGGCACCCCTTACGGAAAACGATGCACGTATTAGAAAAAGAAAAACAACCGTGAGGACTCAGTTGAACGGAGAGGGGGGCGAAAAAACTGAAATAGACACAATCCATGACGAAGAGAGTTTGCAACGACAGTTGCCAGGGCTACGAGAACAACTTGGCACCACCGAAGCCACAATCGAGGCACAAAGAACTGATATGAGGACATATCCGAGAATGATTGATGACCGGGACTGGACTATTAGGGCGGCAGACACCACCTTAGAGGAAGTCCGTAGGAACTACCAGTCGGCCGAACATCAATTTCGGAAATTGAAAAAGGAATTGCCCAGGTTTGGAGAAAGCCTGACGAAGATGGGACGTTAAGCCTGAAGAGACACAGACTTAAGGGAGAGAGGAGCTAATGTCACGATTGGTGACTAAGCAAAGCAGGATTTCGCATGGCTCAGAGTTATGAGTCACAGAGTTGTTATATTTCGCACTATGACTCATTAGAAGTCAAGGGGTTTCACATAATGCACACTTGTGCAATTATTGTTATGTTGTGATTGGTTGATCGTGCGTATGACTCACATTTGTGAGTCATATGAAGTAATGATTTTCGCACATGACTCACACTATGAGTCATGGGTTTCGTGCATTTGACCACTTTAGGGCACATGACTTATTTTATGACTTATGATTGGTTGGCACACTGTGCAGTTGACTCAGAGGAGTCAGCTGATGGATTTCATACTAAGACTCACTATGAGTCATAGAAGTCGTGTGACTCACAGGTATGAGCCACCACGGTTAGGGTTGAGGGAAGAGTACCTATATAAGGACCTCTAGGCGACCTGTAGTTAGGACTCTTCACGTAACCATCTAAGTTCTTTCCTATACAATTACTTTACCTCTTTACCTCTCCAATCCTCTATTGGCCTTGTGCGATAGGAGCAATAGGGTTCATCTATCAAGACAACGTAGGCATAGGCCTAAGGGCAATAGTGGAAATCTGCCTAGTCCTACTCGTTGCAATAGTACTGCTACCCTGGTGGCTAAGATTAGCGCCACGCCCCATACCTGACTATGACAACGGCCCAGTCATATTCATCCAAACCAAAGAGAAGTAGTTACCTATTGCACAACCAGCTTACCGTATAGGATCTTAACACTTGTTCAATTTTTGAACCCTTACCGAATCAACAACCAAGAAGTATCTCGGATACTTTACTATCAGGACAAGCCATCCTGAATTTTGATCCTTTATCCACCATATCCTCTTTTGAAGAAATACTTTCTACTGACCTTGCGGAAATACTGCTATTTGAAACTGTGGACTCCTCGTAGTTCACTAACCCATATTTAGTCCCCACACCCGAGGACTTTACACAAATCTACGCCTACTTTCATGGGCAAGACTTTGTCTGGCACGAATTTCTGGACTGGGATTCTAAGTAGTCAGATTTATCTTCCGTTCACGACTTTTGTACCTGGAGGCCAGAGGACTGGCCATTTTAAATTTTCCTATACCGAAACTATAAGGGTGTATAAGCGAGCTGCCATGGCTATAGCACGATTTGACACTCCTATCCCTATTCCTTTGGGACCTGACCTGATGATAGAAGATGACGATACAGAATCTACCCCTTCAGCATCTCTAATTCCGTACCGGAGCCGGACCAGCTCTCCTATTACACATTTGGGTCGTCCAGCATCCAGAGTTCAGAAACGTGCCGAGCGAGCTAAGAAGCCTTTCAGTACGCAAGATAACTTCCCGCAAAATGTAGTCTATGCATTGCGCCACCTGGACCGATCCTTTAAAGAAAGTGCAGATGACAATCATATAGCGATCTCAGTTTTATCAGAGGAGGCCAGGCAAGGGTTCACAATGCTAGATTTGTTGCAAAGCCGTATGGCTAGGTGTGAGGTTATCAATGATGCTGAAATACAGGAAGGCCGTCGAGCACTTGAACAGTTGAGTAGCGATACTGAAAGGGAGCAGCAAAGGTTACGTGCCCAGGTTCAGGAAGAATTCCGACGCCAACTGGCACAACAGGAACAACAGGCCCATGTCTCAGAAACAAGAGATCAGATTCTGGAAAAAGCCCTAATGGATCTAAATGCTAAATTACACCAGCAGGAACAGGAATGGAATCGGAGGATGAATGAGCAACAAGAAATTGCAGCTCAACAACTAAGGCAACAAGGTGAAGGTATGAAGGCATACCTGGATGCCTTGGTACGTCAACTGGCTGATAAACCAGTTCCAGTACTGACTCTGCACGCGCCCAGTGATAGTGATCCAGGACCTTCTAACCTAAGGCAACCATCGATTCTACCGGAACAGGGCACAGTTCCAACAAAGGAATCAGCATCGACACCTAGGAAAGATAAAGGAAAAGGAGATGACCGTGGAGGAAATAACCTACCACGGTCACTACCACCAGGTAACCTTGGTGATGCCCCTGACCCAGAAGATGATGGGTCAGATAGTGATGGAGAGGATGGACGGGGCAGAAAGGGCGGCAGGCCAGAATGCGCTTCCTGTTTACCATCTATTCCCAGAAACCATGTACCCGAGGACAGGTTAACTTTGGCCTTCTTACAACGTTGTAACGGAATCCTATTATGGTTCTACTATTACTACTGACTTGATGTTGGTTATTACTTATTTGGGTTTATACCTGATAAGCGCTACTATTTGGTTGTCTCTTCCTACTTGGGTATGACTTCCTAACTGGTTATTCTTTCCTTGTTTCGCTTATTACTACCCCTCCTTGCTTCTACCCAGTTGGGTATCGCTATCCTCCTGCTATACCTACTGGATTTGTATAGTAGTAGCGATCTCTTATTCCTTCCTGTTTGGATTCCATTACTTGTTTTGTTAGCTCCATCCTGTCGCTTTTAACCCTCTGTTTTTGGAATATGGTTACCTTGGTATGCTGCCTCTGTTAGCATGTTTGTTGGAGAGGATGTTTGCGCTTATGTTTAGTTTTCCTAGCTACAATCTTTCGTATTTAAAGAGCCTACAATCCCTTAAGGATTCGGACTCTCAAGCCTCACAGGACTATCATCTTTAATACTACAAGTTGAACGGTCACTCTATTAGTTCCATACCTTTTACCTTGTCTATTGAAGACCTATCCATCGACGCTTCTCCCCCTATCCTTACAGTATCTTCAGAGTCGCTTTGGGATTCTCAAGATACTTGGGAGTAGGTTACAAACGTATCAGTGGACTCTACCAACCAGCAAAGCTAATAGCGGAACCACCCTACTTCTTTGAAGGATATGACAACCAAGATGTTCGAAATTGGTTGACAGCCTGTGAAGACTTTTTCGATCGCAACCTTACACAATGGGAAAATCATGCACACCGAATAGTTTTTGCCTTGGGGAAAACAAAGGGGAACAAAGTGACACCCTTCTCGGAAAAATACCCGAAGGTGATGGGTGGATTAGGAGGATATACTCGAGACCCGGATGATTCCACATGGGATCGTTTTTGGCAAGAAATCAGGAAGCGGTACATCGGCATTGAAGAGGAAAGACATGCCCTAGAAGAAATGACCAAGGTAGTCTATAAGGGAAAGATAGACACTTATCTTCTGCTCCTAGAAAACCTAAACATCAAAGCCGGACTTACTAGAATCAGTTGGAGGGTGCGAGTTGAAAGCAAACTTCCTGAAGAAATTTTGTGACGATTATCCCATCTAAAATTCTCCTCCGATGAAGAATGGATGGAAACTATAAGGGAAGTTGGCAGACAGGGGGAGGAATTTCTGGAACGGCGAAAATTTTCCAAAGGAGAACCCTCATCCAGGGGAATACCTAAGCGAAAGCATGATGACACCAGTAAAGGGGTCAACACCAAACTAGGATACACCAACCAGAAACAAAGAAACAACCCCTCACGATGGAAAACTGCTAAGACTATCCCATCAATAAAGAAAGCGGGAATGCAAACCAAAGATGAGCATACTGACTGGAAGAAGGCTCATGATGGTATCTCGCAAGAGGTGGTTGATTGGCGAAAAGCGGGGAAAGAATGCACTCGCTGTGGCCTCAACAACCACACTTGGATAAAGTGTCGAAAGGACATAGTGGTAGCAAGGGCTTTCGCTAAACAGACAAAGCAGGACCCACTGAAATTTTCACGCAAACCGCAGACGGCAATGCTTATAGCAAGACCTAATCAACCAAAGGTCAATAACATACAAAGCTGAGCCTCACCTCGGTTATGGGAATTATCAGACACTGAAATATCCTAAATAGCACCAACGGCGACGGCGATTGGGTAGTCGGGGTACTAGGAAACTGGTAACCGGAATAGAAATAAGGGATCCCTCTAGGCTAGGGAGTAAGGAGTACTAGCTTTCGCAGGCACTATTCAGAATAGGAGCACAAGAGAAATTGTCCCTAAGTCCATAAGTCCTGAAGAGAACACGGTTAGTGGACAGACAAAGGTGGAGCAAACCTTTTTAAGAATAACAAAGGGGGGCAGTCGCATCTTTGATCCTGAGAAACAACCAAGTCTCACCCATTTTTCAAAGGCCGGCAGGACAACAACCAGAGATGCTACCGAAATGAAAAATAGTGCAAAAGAAAGCTGGCGAGATTCTCTTCAATAATAAGAAACCTAAACGAGGGAACCTGGGCCAGAGGAACCACCCGAAGGCCAATTGAACACTCTGAGGAAATACTGTGATGCGAAACACAGCCTGAGTGACTTCATAAGCCACATACCTCAAATACCCTGCCAAGGGTGAGGATTGAACGGTTGACCTCTTGTCAAAGCGCTACAGGTCTGGTCAACTAGACCAGCACTCAGAGGGGACCAACATTATAAATAAAAACCTCCCCTTATACTGAAATTTTCGGGATTTTTTGCGAAAATGCCGAGGGTTCAAAGGCTATTATTTCCATGATGGGATGAGCTATTCCAAATTTGGAAACGGTTAACCTTTTCAGAATTTGACATACTTCTCGGAAAACAATTTTATTTTCTAAAAAAACTACCATTTTGGGAATTTACACTCTTAAACGATAGCTAAGTTATTCAAAAAACCCCGGCGCATATTACTAACAGCTATGCATATTTGCGATGCATAAAATGCCGTGCATAATGATGCACGCATGTTTGCTATGAAAATAGGATTTTTTAATTTTCATGGGAGCCCCTCGGCAGGGGGTAAAGACCACTTGTAGTGGGCCGCCCAGAATCTTAATAATTTAATTATTGTGTTCTAGTTCATCTGAGGAGACCTCGCTGGTCGAAACGACGCTGGCGTTGTCACGAACACCCAACTGATACAACTATCATATCTTCTAAGTGAGGATGAACAGATATAACACGGTCGCATAAGCGACAAAAGCTGGCCCATAAAGAACCAAAACGCTACCAATGCCCGGAAGGCGATGCACATATCTATGTGTATGGAAAAGTTATCGCATAAAAGTCCTACTGGACTCAGGATCAAATATTTTTGTTATTAACGAAAAATTAGTGAAGGAATTAAATATTCCATATGAATCTCGTCAGGATCCTGTTCCTATTCTAGGATTTACAGGAGACCAATTCTCTACTGGAAAGGATTATACTTGTGCTTTCTACTTGGAGATTGGAAAAAACAAACATTTGTCAAAAATCGTGTGCGAAATCGCATCTAACGGAAATTACGGAATAATAATTCCATTTGGGTGGTGGAATAAGGAACATCCAATAAAGGAAATACATGACTCAGGAAACTGGAGTTTTGAGGCTCCGGGATGTCAGCTCCATCTTCTACCCGAAGATGAAGGCATTCCTAGCGAATGGGACAAGGAGGTGTTGGAAGACCCAGAGGTAGTGGTTATTGGAAGAATTGCGAGAATAGATGATAAGGAAGAAATAGTCTTCGATTCACTTCCCAACCAATACCATGGCTACAAGGACCTTTTTCGCCCGTCAACTGCAGCAAACTTACCCTCTCATCAAACCTTTGATCACGCTATTGACCTCAAACCAGACTCCCAACCACCCTGGGGACCAATATATCCGGTATCGGAGAAACAGCTAAAAGCATTAAGGGCATATTTGGAAGATATGTTAAAACAAGGAAAGATCTCCCCCAGCAAGTCTCCTGCCGGGGCACCAATACTTTTTGTTCCCAAAACGGATGGACGCCTCAGATTGGTAGTAGACTACCGAGAATTGAACGAAGTCACAATCCACAATAAGTACCCTCTCCCTCTGATGACTGAACTACAGGATCGTATTCAAGGAGCAACTATTTTCACCAAGCTGGACCTCAAAGATGGATACCATCTAATCCGCATAAGAAAAGGTGATGAATGGATGACTGCCTTTCGCACGAGATATGGTCTATATGAATACAAAGTTATGCCATTCGGACTTGTCAATGCACCTGCAACATTCTAGTCAATTATGACTATGATCCTCAAAGACTTCCAGGATGAAGGGGTGGTAGTATATATCGATGATATACTCATCTACTCAAAAACAGAAGAGGATCACGTCATATTAGTAAAGAAGGTGCTTGAATAACTACGAGAGAATAATATGGCCATATCCATCAGAAAAAGCACATTCCTTGTCAAATCCGTGGAGTTTCTCGTGTATATAGTGGCTGTTGATGGAGTCACTATGAGCGAGCGCAAGGTTGAATCAATTAAGGCGTGGCAACCACCTACCTCGGTAAAAGAGATTCAAATCTTTCTGGGATTTGCCAATTTTTACCGACGGTTCATAAATAATTTCTCCGCACTATGTGCACCAATTACGGATTTATTAAAGGGAAATTCAAAGTATTTTGCTTGGGGAGAAATACAGCAAATTGCTTTTGATGAACCCAAGCGATGGTTTATTACAGCCCCCATACTTTGCCACTTTCATCCTGAAAGAGAAACGGTAGTGGAAACTGATGCAAGCGATTATGGTCTCGGATGTGTTCTGTCTCAATATATGGATAAGAAGTTGCATCCGGTTTCATTCCACTCCAGGAAGCTCTCCCGGGCGGAACGCAACTATGATATCCATGATAAGGAATTATTGGCAATATTAGTTGCTTTGGAAGAATGGCAGCACTACCTGGCAGGAACTGATTAACCTTTCACCATCTATACCGATCATCAAAATCTACAATACTTTGTCACAACAAAGGCCTGGTCGGCAAGACAAATCCGATGGGCCCAAAAGATAACTGATTTTAACTTTAAAATCATTTACAGACGTGGGACCAGAGGAGGTAAACCTGACGCATTAAGCAGGCGGCCAGAGTACCACCCTAAGGAGGGGGCTGAGCATGCCAAGCAGGCTATACTTCAGTCTCACCACTTTGGAACCCACCAGAATAACCGAAACTTAGTGGTGTCAGTCACATGGGGAATGGAAAATTTGGAACGACCCCAACCAGGATTGCCAAAAGAGCAAAGGTCTAGTTCGGTTAGGGTTAAAATGTTACAACAGGAAGCAAGAATTCCTACTTGAGGTTCCAAGTTAGCGGCAGGTCACGACCTATACAGTACTGAGGATACCATAGTTCCTTCTAAAGGGCAAGTGGTCATAGGGACTGGATTAGTCATCGGACTACCAATTGGAACATATGCCCGAATTGCACCATGGCGTGGATTGGCAGTCAAGCATGGTTTTTCCATTGGAGCCGGAGTAGTAGATGTGGACAATAAGGGGCAGGTTAAGATCCTCCTAGTCAACACTACAGACAAGGCTTTTCAGGTACGGACCGGAGACCGCATAGCGCAAATGATTGTGGAAAGAATTGATGAAAGAGAGCTTCAAGAAGTCAGGGAGTTGGAAGATACTGAACGAGCAGGCCAAGGATTTGGGAGCTCGGATATCCACTTGGAGGAAACTCAGCCGCAATTATGTTTCCTACATTCTAATGCCAAACACGAGTTCCTGGACACAACCGATATTGCCGTTCACCCAATATGCACTAAAGGACAAACCATAATGTCCGATGCAATAATTGCTAAGTGCAATGTTAAGAAATTTGATATAAATTTCATGGCAAGGGTAAAAGAGAAAGCAAAGGATGATCCAGAATGGACGCGTATGAAGCGGGAGTTACAACAATTAAGACATGATGGCAAGCCAATGCCAAAACAATGGACTATGACAGATGGAATGCTGTTCTACAAAGAACGCCTATATATTCCCCAGGACGAAACTCTGCAAACCGATATTGCAAAAGATTGTCATGACTCAAAAGTTGCAGGACATTTCTGTCAAGAAAAAACTCTAGAGATTATCACTACGGATTTTTACTGGAAAGGAATTACCAACTGGATAAACGACCATGTACGGTCATGTACAGAATGCCAAAAGGCCAAGGCACGAAGGCACGCACGCTTTGGCCTACTGCAACCATTGCAAGTACCTTTTGCAGCTTGGGCATCTACCTCGGTAGATTTTATTACGCAACTACCCAAATCTGCAGGGTACAGCCAAATTATGGTTGTAGTTGACCGATTCACGAAAATGGCACATTTAATTGGTCTGGAGGAAAATGTGACCGCAAAGGATGTCGCTCAGGCATTTATCAAAGAAGTTTGGAAACTTCATGGTCTTCCAACCGAAATCATCTCAGACATGGACGCAAAGTTTGGAGGAGAATTCTGTGAGTCTCTGTGCAAGATGTTAGGCATAAAGAGAAAAATGTCTACCGCATACCACCCTCAGACTGATGGACAAACAGAAAGGGTCAACCAAGTGCTGGGAGGATACCTGTGGATATTTGTCTACTATGATCAGGATGATTGGTACCACCTTTTACCATTAGCCGAGTATGCATACAACAACTCGGTAATAAGTGCTCATAGAATAACACCATTCTTTGCACATTATGGTTACCACCCTCAAACAGAATGGATAAAGGAGCGAGAAGCCCAGAATCCCGGAGCTACTATGTATGCTCACTGGATGAAAACGATACATGAAAATGCAAAGGAATCACTGGAAAAGACTCGGGAAGGAATGAACAAATACTATAACCGCAAGGCTCACAGTCAACCAGACTTCAAAACTGGTGATTGGGTTATGCTGAATGCAAAGAACATCCGTACTAAGCGACCATCCAAGAAGTTAGCACCAAAATTATACAGTCCATTCAAAATCCTGGAACAACGAGGAAACCTTGCCTACAAGTTGGAATTATCTGAACGCTGGAAAATCTATCCAGTATTCCATGTATCGCTACTTGAGCCATACAGAACTTCAGTTCGACCAGGCCGAGAACAACCACCCATGACACCGGAAGATGTTGAAGGAGGCCTAGAATGGGAGGTGGAAAAAATCATTAAGAGTGAAATAATTTCTTATGAACGAAAATTCAAAGGACGGTCAAGAACCATCCAAGAACTTCGATACTTTGTTAAGTGGAAGGGATATTCAGAAGATGAGAATACCTGGGAACCACCAGAGCACTTACAGCATGCTCAAGAGTTGGTAGAAGATTTTCATAAGGAAAATCCGGATATGCCAAGGTTGGATAGAGTAGTATCTCTGGAAAGGTTTTTCCTGCTGTGGCCAAGTTATCGCAGAAGGTTTTTTAACCCTACCGGAAGGAGTACTAAAAGGTTATATCGCTTCGGGACGAAGCCTGGAAAGGGGGAAATGATGTTACCCACATGGGAAATGGTACAAATTAGTTGATGTGAAAGTATATAGAACCGGGAGGTTACTAGATGACTACAACCCATGCTGGCAAGAAGTAGTATCTATAGCAGAGCTGCTCAGCCTCGGTGAAAGATCTAGACTCTAATGTACAGAGTACTATGACTCTTGATAATCTGCATGCATATGCACTTGAGTGCATATATGCAGGAAAGAGGGTCATCCAGACTGATGAACTGGTATTCCGCAAGATGTTTGCAACTGGGCTACATCTACTTGAATTTAGTTCATTTGGCAAATGAATTGAAGGCTATTTACTGGTGGAGTGCTAGACACCCTCAGAATAATAAATAGTTCGGGGGATTATTTGACCGAGCGGGGCATACATTTTCAGGGTCTAACTGGGTTTCCACTTTCCATGACCCTGGCTATGATATCTAAGGATACTTCATATATATGGCTAACATAAGTACCGGGATAATTGTATAAATAGCTAGCAGTTCCCCATAGTTAAGGGATCATCAAGCAACGGAGAAGAGACCTTAACAATATATTCAGTTATTAGTCAAACAACTTTACAGCTTTCGAGAACTTTCTCTACCCTTTATCTTTATTCTTACCAGAGCTTTCCTGACAATTCTCCTACCTTCTCGATACAAGCACGGCCTAGGCAATTCAGCAGTACAGAATTGGCTACCCTGTAACACATGAAAAAACTTACTGTAACCTACTCCCAAGTATCTCGAGAATCCCAAAGGGACTCTGAAGATACTATAATGATAGGGGGAGAAGCGTTGATGGATAGGTCTTCAATAGACAAGGTAAAAGATATGGAACCAATAGAGTGACCGTTCAACTTGTAGTATTAAAGATGATAGTCCTGTGAGACTTGAGAGTCCGAACCCTTAAGGGATTGCAGGCTCTTTAAATACAAAAGATTGTAGCTAGGAAAACTAAACAAAAGCGCAAACATCCTGTCCAACAACATGCTAACAGAGGCAGCATAACAAGATAACCATATTCCGAAAACAGAGGGTTAAAAGCGACAGGATTGAGCTAACAAAACTGGTAATGGGATCCAAACAGGAAGGAACAAGAGATCGCTACTACTATACAAATCCTGTAGGTATAGCAGGAGGATAACGATACCTAAATAGGTAGAAGCAAGGAGGGCTAGTGATAAGCGAAACAAGAAAAGAATAACCAGTTAGGAAGTCATAACCAAGTAGGAAGGGACAACCAAATAGTAGCGCATATCAAGTATAAACCCAAATAAGTAATGACCTACATCAAGTCAGTAGTAATAGTAGAAACATAATAGGATTCCATTACATTACCCAGTCTGAAGCAATAAAGGGTAATATCTTCATACTTTTAGTCAAAGATATGCAACTATACCTATGTGCCCTATTAGCCACTATAAAGGAAGGTCGATATGTTGACATTCAGGTCTTCTTCATGAATCAAGTAGCAGAAAAAAAGACAAAATGGATGATTAAACGACACTATTCGCGCAATTGGCAAAAAGGACCATACTTAATGTAAGACAAGAGACTTGAAGAACCGGGACACCCACTTGATTAGCAAGTATAAAGGATTGAAAAAGGAGAAGGACAACTAAAGGAGCAATAACAATATAGCAACCACTACCAATATAATCACACCCATCCTGATGGCTGCAGAAATGCAAATTCAACTTAAAGGAGAAATACCTACTAAGTGGTTACGAGACTCAGAAGCCCCAAACTATATCTCATCAAACTCACATGTCTTCCTTAATCTGACCCCCACAACAGCTAAGATAATGAACCCTCCTTTTGATTTATACTAGTATAAGAGTCCAGATTGGATGCTGTTAGAGTTAGGATAAGTTAGGATAAAGGAAAGAGAGAATATAGTAAGAATGGGAAAATACTCATGGTGGCCAAGAATGATAATGGCCTATAATGTATCAAAACAGTTTATAAAAGCGCAAATGTTTACTTATATGAAGACTGTCATCAGCCTTTAGTGAATCAAAGTATGATAAAGATTGCTACAAAGACCAAGATTACCTTATCCCTGCTAAATATTTCAATTATAATACTTGCAGTATCAACAAACTACAATATATGTCTACACCAAGGATCAGTATGGGTGCTGAAGAACCAGTTGAAAAGATTCAGTCTGACTTGAGCAGAAGAATGTTGGCTCCCACCTTGGATAAAAATCAATACTACATGATGTTTGTAGATGACTACTAAGACTACTGTTCGATATACTTAAAAAAAAAAAAAAAAAAAATACAGCAGAAACTGCCATCAAAACTTCTGGGAACATATCCTCATACAATTTGGCAAACGTATTAAGTGATTACATCACGATAATGGAACTAAGTATGTAAACCAACCAGTTGCTAAGTAACTTGCTGAAGAAGAAACAATTCATACAACCTAACTACTATATCATCCTGAACTGCAGGGTGTATTTGAAAGAATGAAACAATCCCGACAAAAATAGTCCATGGCATACTACTAAGTAATAAAATTCTTTTATAGAGAGAAGCCTATTCTACTGCAGTTTACTACAATAACTGACGCTAGCACTCAACAATAGGGATGACTCCTTTCGAGCGAATATATAGAATAAAACTCAGTATAATCCACCCACAACCTCGGACCACTAACACCCTGCATATACATACCTTTAGAAAAAAGAGGAAAATTAGACCAGATAGATTTAAGAAGGTTACCTAATAGGATACTTTTCCAATCCAACAGGATATTACATGTATGTACCTAAGCGACATACAGTAACTGAAGCAAAGGACGAAAGGTTTGTAAAGCAAAATGTGTCTTATTCAATTTTCATAGCACATAACAAATACACAATACAGAAGGCAACAAAGGAGAAACCACAATAGCAGAACCTCAGCCTATCATTCAAGAACCACTATCTGTCATGGAAGTACCACGTTCATTTCCAGATAGACCTGAGAACGCAAGTTAGGGCAAAACACCAGATGATGTTATTCAACTGAATCCTCAAAGGAAGTCAATAATGACCACTTAACCATCAGTCAAAGCCAAAGCAAACCTCCAAACACAGTCAGTAAAGCATATGTCTATACTACAGAAAGAGTTTGTGGACAACAATAGACTATTGGAAGATAACTTTAATGAAGATGAACTAGTAGTCCTCCAGGAACAAAACAAACCTTTACAACAAGAAATTATAAAAGAGGAATATAAGATTGAAATCTATCAATCCGTCAAGATCTCCTATCACATACCTTATCTCAACACCTATAAGAAGCCCTCAACTTAGAAGTTAAAAATGATTGGATCAGGGTAATTGATGAAGAAATAGCGGTACTGAAGAAAAGAAGGGTAGGAGGAGAAGTTGAAAGACAAAGTGGATGGAAGATCCTCACAGAAAGATGGGTATTCAAGACGAAAGTGAAAAATGATCGAATAATAAAGTGAAGAAAAGAAAGATATTGCGCAAAAGGATTCAGCCTGATTCCAGGGGAAGATTTCGAAAAGGTGTATGTCCTGATGGCTAAAGCTGAACCACTACAAGTACTACTAAGTATATCAGTTAAACAAGGTTACCTTACCTCATAACTAGTCATAAAAAGCCCCTTCCTATATACAGACACAGATAGTGGAACCTTGGCACAGATTCCCAAACACTACTACAAGGACAGCAAAGTATGGAGACTCAAGAATGCAATATATGGTCTGAAACAATCTCCATGCTTATGGTATCACACACTAATCGATGCCCTCCAAACAATAAACCCCTCTGTCATCACCTTCGATCCCTGCCCACTTAGATTCATGAACGTATACTGTTGTATGTACATGGATGATATTCTATTATCTAGAAGACCTCGAGCAGTACAAAACTGTATCACCAAACTCGAATCACAATCCTAGTGTACCAACTCAAGGGAAGCCTTGCAACTACTCAGCAGGAAAATCGAAAGTAATGAAAAACTGTTACACCTCTCACAGGAGCGATATATAATTGCAGTTCTTACACAAATCAATATGCTAGAAGAAATAATACAAGCAACCTGATCGAGATACACTCGCAACTGACAAAATGTACTATACAAGAACCACGATGCAAACAGAAAATGTACCAATTGATAATAGGTTCACTCATGTATGCCACAGTTGCAACAAGGCCAGATATCGCACATGCTACTGACCTCCTAAGTCCGTTATCCACTGATCCAACTACTACACCTTTGGCAGCTGCCAAACGAGTACTCTAATATTTGAAAGGAACTGTATCAAAAGGAATAGGTTATAAGACTGAGAGTAGTATTACTCTACATATAATATATTCCACAGTTCCTTTGCATTGAACATCGATGACAGGATGTCCTTCACTGGACTTATTGTACAGACTTATGGTCCTACTGTGATATGGCACTCTAAGAAACTAAAAAAGATTGCCCTTTCTACAACTGAAGCAGAATACGTCGCCCTAGTCTTCGCAGTCTGGCACAATATAAGGATAAGAAACAGTCAATCCAAATTCGAAATTAGGACGATACTGGAAATATATTGTGATAACACCACAGCCATAAAACTCACCAACAACCATGGGGCTTCTGACAAAACAAAATATATCGACATAAACCATCACTATACAAGAAAACTACGCAAAAAGGGTGACATTGTAGTGGAACAGGTTGGGACAAAGGATAATTTGGCACATGTGTGCACAAATGGATTGTTGAAGGTAGTATTCAAGGAAATTTTGTTAAGTTACGAATGGAAACATAGGGAAAGTGTTAAAATATACGATTTCTCATTCTGTACTGTCGCATCTATGTGTTAAGCAAGGTAACACATAAATATGACATGTGTCTACTAAAAATATTTCCTTCGTATAAGCTGTGTATCATATGATGGGATATGGGTATATATAGACGAAAGTATTCCCTTATGTTATCCTATGAATCGGTAATGCAAGTGGGAAATCTTACCTTTAACTCTAAACTATATTGCGTTCCTAGCTCGCTTGCAACAGTTATCACTAAAGCGACGAGATACTACAATATTTTCATGGTGCCTCTCCGGGAGGGAGATCCTGACCCCCTTCCCGTCTGCGAGTGTACTACCGGGAAGGGACTGCTGGCACTTGGAGGCATCGGGCGTTCAGTCGCGCCCAAGTACGTAGTCTACTGTGCTCTTAAGTTACTAGTCCCTACAAGCATACCCCCCGCTCACTGCGACTACCCAGCTCCCCATAGGTGCGATAACTCTTAGCTGTACCATCCTCTCAATCGCGAGATACATCTCCCGCACTAGGGGCCTTACCGTGCCTTCCCAGGACAAACTCAACACTCAAGCACAAGGCATAACATAGCGCAGTGTAGGCCTTAATTCAGAAAACCCACAAACATCTCCAGAGATCTAAAGTTACCGGGATAAACCAAGTTTAAGGCCGGACTCGATATGTGCGAGACGGCAGTATTTCCTTTCCTTTTTCCTTTATGATACCCACTTACTTCCCGCGGACTTTCAGGGCTTTCCAAAATAGTGAATCAGCCAACTGATAGTGTATCGTATGCTAGACGGTCAAAACGATTCACGATCTATCGACCAGGCTGCGCTGCACTTGGATTGGGTGTAAGGGTATTTCGGGGCCGGTGACACAAACACCCTCCCGCAGCGAATTTCTCGCAAACGCAGTGCGAGTGCTTGTGTCACCGAGCCCGACTCTTTGCCACCACCAAAAATTACTCACCTGCTATCACTCGAATTTCACAACCCGGCTTAGTCCACATACAAACTCCACACCTCGTATGGAGGTGGGCCCGACTTTTTGCTACCCCCGAGTACAAGTGCAGTACCTTTCCAAGCGCAATGCGGTGCACACCATCCCTAAAGAAATGATACTGCAAACCCGTTCCTCCGAGGCAGGCGTACATGCGCAAGCCCTTTTTCGAAAACTGGAACTCAAGAGCCACCCCGTAAGATAGAGTGAGAAGTCAAAACACCAAACTCTCGGAAATGGAATGTTACCAGGACCGGGAACGATACCGCATCAGGCAGGATATAAGAAGGAAAGAAAAGGAGGAAGGCGGGAAGAAGATAGAAGAACGAGAATAAGAGATGCCTGAATTCTCCAACCCTTTGAAATTTTTCCACCCAGCCCGTCCGTACCTCAGGTGCTATCATTGGTCCACACTCATGTACACATTCGAGGAGGCTGTATCCAATGATAAACTAGGTGAATTTTCACTTACTCCCCTAGGCGGAGTAAGATACCCGATACCTTGCTCGAGAGATATATATCGTTATTATTAGGAGTTATCAATAATGGTTAGCTGCAAATATGATACCATAAATTACCACAATAAATTATTATGTCAACCCGTCTTTGCTCCCTCACGTAACATTTCACTCACGTAAATATACCAAACCCCAACTCAAGCACCACACAAATTTCAGACCAGACCAAAAACAAACTTCTGACAAGCCTCATTGGCTGCAATATCACACCAGACATCATACGATAATAATATTATGACAAAACTCCGCAGCAGCAGTATCATACCGGTGTGGACTAGGGTGATACCTTAGGGTTGTTTGGTGGTCTCATGGAGAAATTTCTCCCTCTGTGACTTGCCCACTAGTAGATAGCTTGGCGTGCCTGGTTTTCTCTTCATAGGCCATCTTTGTGTTTCCTTAGCTAGGCAAGTACAACCACACTGTTAATACAACGATCTATCCACTGTTACTTCATCTCCTTTGGGCTTAGTCTTCCTTGGTTTTATCCTTTCCTCTATCAGAGACTTTACACAGCAGTTACCGGAGTCCAATTTTATCATTCCTATCTCACGGTATAGCTAGCAGGTCACGTACAGGATATACACCAGACATAAGTGCGTGGTCGACACACCATCCGCCTGGGGAAAGGAAAGGAGAACCTCCCACAGTGATCCTCTGAAACGTATTCGAACGATCGACCCTGCGATTGGTCTCAGAACGTTTGGGCAATAAACTTCACCTAGTGTCCCAGTCATGATAGTTATTTGTTTGAGTGCTGGACTCCACATCGCCACCTACTAGTTCCTATTCGCAATTGAGTAATCCAACACCCACTTGCCTGGGAACACTTTTCAAACAAGAAAAGGTTGGGGCGCAGAGACCGGTGCAAGAGCAACAAATACCGCAAGCTATCGATACCGTCTACTATCAGAAAGCTGGTTACTGGTATTCAATCCCGCGTCAAGTCTTTGTGAACCCTACAGCTGAGGACCTCAGAGAGTTTCGAATTCTATTGGAGCGCGACCTTGTACCCCCTACGTTTTTCGATACCCTATCGCTGCAAGAACTTAGAAACCCAATTGTCCGTTCCGAGGACTTTCCTCTTATGTCAAAAGTTATGGGGGCTCCTGCGATTACGTTTTCTGGTAACGACACTATTGGGGTCAGAGCTTTCATCAGTTGGATGGATTCATGGTTTGCAGTTCAAGGGGAAGAATATACCAGTAACTCACCCCAAGCGAAGAAGATGAGAGTTGCCCAACTTCACATTGCGTGCTCAGTCAAGTCAGCCGCAGGTCGTTTTCTAGGTCAGCTACCCGACGAAACTTTATGGGATGAGAGACTGTTGATGGAGGTGTTGATTGAGCAGTTTGATGAGGCGGAGGTGGTTGAGCATGTCCAAAAGGATGTTCTATCTATGATGAGTGGGCTTGAACAGGGCAAGCGCACAGTCTTTGCCTACTCACGGAAGGTTCTTAAGATTTTGCGAAGGAAGCCAGCGCGTGTCAACCAGTTCGACAAAATCCTTATACATTACTACATCGAAGGTCTTTCAAGTCAGCGACTGTGTGAGATTACCATTATTACGTTCCAGAAACCGGACTCCGATAAGACGCCATATAAGGTTGTAAAGGGGGTGATGAGAGTGGCACGACAGTGGAAAATGCGGGGGTATAAGAAGTGTATGAGCAGAGACGATGGGGAGAATAGTGACGAGGAGGAGTCTAGTGAAGAGGATGAAAATTCTGATAGCAGTTCAGATTCCGAGGACGAGAAGGTTGATAGGCAGTGGAAGAAAAAGAAGTCTAAGAGGATCGAGAAACATTCCAGGAGGTACCATGCTGACAGGTCTAAGAAGAAGGGTTATAGCCATGAGGATAACTCTCTACGCGAAGAGATGAAGGCATTACGTGGAGCGGTACAGGATTAGATGAACACCCAGAAGACTCAACCAAGTAGATCGAACAATATGACCCGCCCGGACGAAGACATTGTTCAATTGGAAAGCTATGCAGTGAACCAGCCATATGGAAACTACCCACAACAGGAAAAATTCGGGTATTCGCCATTCAGCCAAAGACAGTTAACAAACCATCCACCTTCTTATCCCAATAGGCACAGTTACGGTCGTCAACATGGTGGGGCAGATTTGAGTCTTGGGAATGGGAGAGCGCAGGAGACTTCCCGCATAGGACCGGCTACGTCGGAAACACTACAGGCCTCTTACCAATCGTCTCGTGAAGGAAATTCTTCAGTGCTGCCCATTGTTGGACCAGGTGGTGTGCTTTATTACGCAGTGCGAATTACGTTTGTATGCTACCATTGTTGTGAAGAAGGGCACATGCGTCCTCATTGCCCGCAACTGCGATCATATGGCCAGCAGTCTACGTTTGCGGAATACAGATGCAGGGATCCACCACGACCAGACGATACTTTACCACCACTACCACCCCAACCACCCCCTACAGGTAGTGCAGAGAGACCTATTAGTATGGTCAAGATCGCTACGGCGTCATCAGCATTTGATGGAGTCAAAGTCAGGGAGGTGACTGCAGCAGAGGTTGATGAAAAGGTGTTGATGCGGTTTGTCAATAAAGTTGGAGAGGACGACGAAGACAATAATGACGATGACAGTGAGGTTTCTGATATTGAGGCACCGGTGATGGTAGGCGAGCGTGCAAGACGCTTTAGTGAGTTGCCACAGGAGTTTGGTGGCGAGGCTGGACCAGCAAGCCAGGGACAAAGAACCAACGAAGCTGTAGAAAGGTATTCCAGTTGCCCGGACCATCAAGCAGCCAGTACCAAGGACGAAGCGCAAACCAATTCGCCTGATGGCAGGAAGAGAGAAGTTCGATTTTGTTAGTGCCTTTAGAGACGCACTAGTGCAAGGTCTGAATTGGGGCTCCTTCTTCGACCTAGCGCCTAGCGTCAAAAAGGACATCTGTCAGTTGTTGGTACAGGAACGTGAGAAGGATCTTGAGCATGGTGGAGCAAAGAGACGTGGCAAGAAAGTTTCAGTAGACGCAGCTACACAAGACACTCATGGGGAAGATAGTGTGCATACCATAGCGACGGATCGAGATCTTGGGGACGTCACCAATTTCTACACTAGCGGAACTATAAAGACGAGCAAATAGAATTACTGAATCACCCATGTGTTAGTAGATGCGGGCTCTGTGGTCAACCTGATGCCCATTAAGCTATTAAAAGTTATTGGTGCAAAATTGATCAAGACAAACAGGATGGTGATACGCACAGCCACAAACGCATTGGCATGGATCGCCTACTTTGCCGATTTAAGCATTACTGTAGCAGGTGTAGCCTGTGATCTACGTGTATACGCCCTTCCTGCCGAGTATAACCCGACATATCCGATGTTCCTGAGTCGCCGTTGGCTCCAAGCTGTGAGAGTGAAGGGAGATTACACGAATGGCTGTTATTACATCATGAGTCAACACAGTACTCGAGTACAGATTGCAAGCAATGACAAAGACAAAGATATGGGTCGGAAAACTGAGAATCGGCGTCGTCCGCGTATGCCAATTGTGTTGAGAGACAAGGAAGTAGAAAGTAGTCAGTTGGCATTGGAGATAGAGGAAGAAATGGAATTGCAGGAGACCCAAGGCAATGGGTTCTTTGAGCAACTAGTTCGGCGGATTTTACAAGAGGCGGAGAAGCAGTTGAGGGAGGAGAATGAAGAGGAGAATGACTATTCTGACAATAGTGGGTTGTCAGAGAATTCAGAAAACTAAATGCACCAGTTAATGTTGTGAGCCGTTTGGCTGGTGAAGAAGAAGTATTTATTGTTACAGATGTTATAGGTTTACGATTTGTTGATGAAAAGAATGATGATGACAGTAGGGTCAAAGATGAGACTGAGGATGATGTTAGTTCTAAAGGCATGGATGTACTTAGTGGAAGCGAAAGTATTGTGGGTCAAGCGTCTGTTACGATGGAGAATGATTTGTATGGTAGATTAGATGTGGGATTGCTTGGCCTGGATGATGTTTGCTTTGACGGAGAGGTTAAATACTGGAAAGGAAGTGGAGATGTTTCTTTGATGATGAATACGTTGGAGGGAGAAAGAAAAAGAGGTAGCACTGAGGTGAGTACGACTGATGATGAGAAGAAGGAGTTTTATTATTTGGAGACGTTCGTCACTATCGCAGAACCACTCCAAGTTCCTGAGAAGTATGATCGGTGTCAGACAACCCAAACAGATGAGGAGGTATTCAGGAAGGTTTAGCAGTTTCCTACAGAGCGAAGACAGGCAGAATACCGGAAGGAGTTGAGGGAGGAGCTTGAGATGGATGAAGCAGTGGCTTGGTTTGTGACGAAGAAAATTACTTTGCGGGAGCAGTTGACAGAGAAGGAGAAGAAGCAAGCCATGCTGTTACTCTACACATGGAAGGACGTTTTTGCGAACACACTGGAACATATGCCAATAACCGATCTGGTGTAACATCCGGTTCCGGTCTGGGTGGGAGCGCAGCCTAAATGTGCGAAAGACAAGCTTTACACCAAAGAGGAGCAGGATTGGTTGGAAGTTAATATGCCAAAGTTAGAAAAGGCAGGCATTATTGGGCGATCGGAATCGCCATGGTCACATCGCACGAAGTTCGTCAGAAAGAAGGACGGCAGCCAACGAATGGTGCATGTTTTTTGCTCAGTTAACAAAGTGACAATGGTTTCAAGCTACCCAATGAAACGGATCGAGCCTATCATAAACAATTTGATACTGGCAAGGTTTTCAATCTACTTCCAAGGTGATGCCGCGAACGGGATTTGGGCAGTGAATATGAAGCCATCACATGCCTACCGAATGGCTTTCTCGACGCATAATGGACAGTGGCAATATTTGAGGATGGGACAGGGTTTGACAGGCTCTCCATTGACATACGCATGATTGAAAGACATTTTCAGTGGTGCAATCCCGAGACAAAATCCAGAGCTGTGCCTGAATAGAAGTTTGGAGGGGACATTCGAGTGTTTCGTTGACGATGACTTTGGTGCACATACTACATTTTCATTACTTTTCAATTTCTTACACAACCATTACTTCCCTCGTCTTCTTTAGGCTAGGATTACTCTTTAAGACTGCAAATCAGGCTTCTTCCTGCAGAAAATAAACCCTTTAGGATATGAGAGTGACGGTAGCGGTCTCTGGCCATCCCTAGATAAGGTGAAAGCGATTCGGCAGTACCTACGGCCAACAAACCTTGCAGAGATCGAAGCATTGCTCTACATGACAATATTTTTACGTCAGTTTATACCTGGACGGGCAGAGTATACCAAGTCACTGAAGAGGGCGATACAGTACAAGCCTGCAGTTAAGGTTGATAGTACAGAGGAATCAAAGTGGACATCTGGTAAACGAGCGTGTTCCCAAATACCGAGTGTGGAATAAAATGGCAACAAAATCAGGAGACTGCATTCCAGGCTTTTAAACAGTAGATTGTCGAAAATGTGGTTTATAGAGGCGACGAGATAAAGTAGTATCATCTGATGACGGATGCGTCATTGTATGCGATTGGTGGAGTGCTGTTCCAGTTTCCCGATCATCCAGCTGGCATGACCTTGTCCGCAAATATCAGAAAGGATATAAACGTGGTTATGTTTATCTCCAAGACACTCGCAGCAGCAGAAACTCGATATTCAACAATGGAACGTGAGGCACTGGCAGTCCTGAGATGTTTGGAGGAAGTGCACTGGCTTGTCTTGGGTTCGCCGTTCCCTACTTAGGTTTACACAGACCAACAAGCATTGTTGGGGTACTGAGAAAAGATGATGCCCACTGACGGATTGCATGATGGCAGGTTCAACTCTCCAAGTATGATGTTGAATACATACATATCCCTGGAAGAGAGAATGTTGTAGCAGAGGGATTAAGCAGGATGAGGAGCAAGGAAGTTGGGGGTGGAAATGTTAAGGTTGAGAAAGCATCTGGGGAGGTACTGGTGGTAGAAAAAGAGGAGATATTGAATGAGTTGAGTTAGTGGCTGGAGGACAAGTGGTACGGCAAGGTAATATACAAACCTTTCGGTGATTTGGAGGGATTTCGAGATGAAAACGGAGAGTTATTATTGACACATAAGAGACAGCTTGTTCGACAGAAATCTAAGGCATATCGGTTACTCGATGAAAACCCAGGTGAAATCCACATCGACAGAGATCGACGGCACTGTGCTAAAGGTATCCCGGCGGCTTATTTATGTGGAGAAGAATTGGAAGGAGGCCTTTTGTGTCCGGCAAAAGCAGGTTCCTGACATTCTATACTATCTCCATGATTGTCATGGACATTTCGTGGCTGGCATTCTAACCCCAACACTTCTTGGACACTACTACTAGCCGACAAGGTGCAAGGATGTCAACATTCATTGCGCGACATGCCCGACCTGTCAGTTAATCAGGCCCTTGAAACCGTCTGTTAGCCAGATGGCAATTGTCCATCTCCAACCATTGGATATGATGGGGTTTGATTTTGTCAGAAGGTTTCCTGATACACCTAGAGGAAATAGGTATATTATTATCGGTGTCAACTATTTCACACGCTTCCTGTTTGCACAAGCAGTACCAGATAGCCAAGGAAAATCTGCAGTTGCACTTCTCATGCGAATAGTCAAGTTGTTAGGGTGGCCCAGAGCGGTATACTCGGATAATGGAGCGCATTTTGTCTCCGGCGAGTTTGCGAAAACGTTACAGAACTATAATGTGGTTGATCTGCCAGCACAAAAGTCACACCTGCAGTTGGTTGGCCTTGCTGAACATTATGTCCGGCTACTGGTCGATGGTTTGAAAGTTACTGTGATGGCGAGTAAGGCAAATTCTGCAGATTGGGACCTCGACCTTGATGCCGTCGTCCATTCCATTAATATGCGAATCTTAACTGTACCCAGATTCAGTCCAGCGGAATTATTGTTGGGATACAACCCAAACAGAATTGGTTGGGATGCGTCTCCTGCCTCCGAGCAGGCAGTCTCAGTTATCATGAATGCAGTGGCAGAGAACCTACACCTATGGAGTTTAGAACAAGAACTTGTGGCAAGTCAACTTGAGCGGCTGGCAAAAATCGACGAGCGACGCACTGAGGCATCAGAGAAGATAGTTCAACAAGCCGATAAGAAGTTAGAGTCTGAGAAGAGACCCTGTTTTCGTGCACCGGAGGCTGGCGATCTAGTCCTACTGTGACGGTTCCTTCTTGACCAGCGCAAAGGGAATAAGCTAGAACCACGGTGGGAAGGACCCTATTTTCTCGACAAACTCGCTTGGCACAACAAGACTAGGCGACTCTACGATATTAATACACGAGAACTCGTCAAAGTCAAGAAGGGCGGCCTGAAGGATCGTGTTCACCTAAACGATTTAAAACTATACCTTACTCGCCATGATACTGGAGAAACAAACTTGGTGGATTTACTGAAGTACGGAGGAGAGAGATCAGAGAAGGTGGGGAAGGTGTATGACCTTGGAGGAGACACTATGGGAGGAAGGGCCTGCAATGGCGGTAAACTACATGTAAGGTGGTGGGATCAAGCACAGGCTGGAGTTGGATAACTTATAAGAGCGGGAGAATCATAGCTGGTCATTCGGATGATGGATTAGCTAGCTGGTGAGATGTTTCAGCGGTGGATTTCTTTGTTGTTTTTCCTTTGGATTGATACATGTTCGTTTGCCTTCGGGGAGCAAAGGCTAGAGTGGGAGAGGATCCTTGTGGACTAGGGTGATACCTTAGAGCTGTTTGGTGGTCTCATGGAGAAATTTCTCCCTCTGTAACTTGCCCACTAATAGATAGCTTGGCGTGCCTGGTTTTCTCTTCATAGGCCATCTTTGTGTTTCCTTAGCTAGATAAGTACAACCACACCATCAATACAACGATCTATCCACTGTTACTTCATCTCCTTTGTGCTTAGCCTTCCTTGGTTTTATCCTTTCCTCTATCAGAGACTTTACACAGCAGTTACCGGAGTCCAATTTTATCATTCCTATCTCACGGTATAGCTAGCAGGTCACGTACAGGATATACACCAGACATAAGTGCGTGGTCGACACACCATCCGCCTGGGGAAAGGAAAGGAGAACCTCCCATACCGGTAGTCAAATAAAATAAATCTCGAAAAAAAAAAGAAAAAAAAGGAAACGAAAGGAAAGGAAAGGAAAGGAAAAAGAAAGAAATCGTTCCCAAAGTGACTACTTTAAAATACCGGTAGTCTACCAGTTACATACCTTAACTTAAGCGTTTATTTCCCACTTGAGCCCTCTACCGTGCCTAGCCCTTACACCCCCGAGGGAATTCCTCGATGACGAACAGAAAGTCATCATAAGTTCCTACCACTTCCCCGAAGATCCCTTGACAAAAATAGCTGCATGCATAGTGTACAGTAAGGGATTATACTCCCCCGCGGCTCGTCCCATGATCGCATACACGACCGCACGGTTCTACTTCCTTACCAAGGCTTGCATCAGCCAGCGATACTAATCCCGCTGTATGGTATAAACTGGTATATGCATACACCACAACGACTACCGTAGAGTAAATTACTATAGGGTGATGTGAGTCGGTCCTACATCTACGATCTAGCATCTTATGGGGGGGCTTCCCTCGTATGATTAAAAAATTACTACAAGTTATCTATCGTATCACGCGGGCAATCTCTTTCTTCTTCTTCTTCTTCTTGTCATGGAGTTGACCGCTGAGTAAATTACGGTACATAAAGGGGGTAGGTAGACTGGTCTGTGATTGTTGGACACCGGTGAGTTTTTGGCGAGTCACTGCTAACTTACGGTAGTGCTTGCAGCTGGTCTCTTCTCATTCCATTTCAAAAACCTTCCCCCCTTATTGCGAAAAAAGAATGATAGAAAATCATACCTGCGGAATAAGTCAAGGGTCCAGTATCGAACCAAACATGTATTACCATTACTCTCGGAAAATTGTAAATTCATCGATGTCAATCGCACCATTTGTACTATTCACTTATCATACCCACATACACACACCCCTACAGGAGAAGACCTCACCCGGACAATCCAGAACCTACTGTAGATCAAGGACAACTTTATTCCTACCGCGCGTTCAGGATTTCGCATATGGTAGTTCGGGATCTCATTCATATGTCCGTTATTCCGGATGATATTGGGAAAATGAGCATATGTTTATACATTCTAGTATTGACAAGATTGTTGGCTATTAAATCCCAATTCCCTATCATTGACAGCTTTCATGTCATGTGTAATTCACACCACTGACGTAACTTGAAGGTGCAGTGAGGACTTGGGAATCATAACAGAGGCTATCCCGGGCGGCCGTGTTATCCTATATTCGCCTGTGAGGAGAGAGATGGTTCGTCGTGTTCGGGCTTTTGTAGGCCAGGCCAGGCTTTGGTAGGCCCGGCCCAGCAAGCACTGGACTCACAGGTGGTCAAGGGAAGGTAAAGGAAACTCCTTGGTTGTTGCCTTTGATAGGAAACACCTTCGGCAGAAGCTGTGCGCATAACAAACAGGTACCGGGAAACAAACCACAAAGCCCTATGACATAGAGTAGACGTGACTAGTAGCCGGGCACATGGGGTAGCCTCCATAGTACTAGACAGTGCTGGGCACTCTACGGTACTGTAATCTCAACAGTCGATCCAACAAGAAACTAATACCCCCCAAAAAGCCTCGACTTGACTCAGCAGAACAGCAACCCCCGGCTTCGCAAATTGTCATCAATAAATATTAGTTAATAAGGTACACATTACACACAAAACCTAACTTAATCCATGCTTGCCCCCATAGCTATAACAATGGTATCGCAAAAACAACAGTAAAGAGACGTACCCATGAGCAGGGGAATAGAGATGCAACTAGCGGAGGGGGGGGATCGTATCCAATTCTCAGTCCTCCCCCTCCACTTCCCCTCATAAGCAACGCTACCATACCACCAACCACAAAAGAGAAACCTCAGCCCCCCATCCTTATCCACGCTATCAAGCCCTAATACTCCCCACATAATTCCTCAAATGCTTAAAATTCCCGGTAGTAATCCACCTCTGATAGGCAATATACCTCTTATTCTCTCGGTCCGTCTCGTCAACGCTGAGGGGGTTCTCCGGGACCTCGACAAATTCATCATACAACGCTACATCTTCCGCCTTCACCGTCATCCCGGCCGCGGCCTCGGGTGAGGTATTGTTCACGTAGTCAAAGTAAACAAAGTCCGGGTCCGCGTCCTCCGGGAGCTCGGAGGTAACGACGAGAGGGAGGTTTAGTGGATGAGACATGTACCTCTTGTACTCTTCCGCTTCCTCCTCGCCGAGGACTGGATTGAGGCTTCGCTCTATTGCCTGATTCATGTCACGTCGTTCTATTTGCATCACATCCTTCCCGAGCGAGAAGTGCTGTTTTGTCGGGCTACTAAGGCCACGGCTTAGTTCGGGCTGAGGGTAGGCTGAGATGCTGGATGACTTCCGGGGGAGTGGCGGGGGAGGTGGCGGGGCGATGCCGTCTTGTGGCGGGAGCCAACCGTGGAGTGCTGTGATCTTTTTGAGGCGGCCTTCAGCAGTTTCAGAGTCTCGTTCGGCCTTGGCCTTTTTCTTTGCTTTCTCGGCGTGGTGGTGGTGGTGGTCAACGTGATTTGATCTAACGGTGAATGGGCTGAGGTCGTATCGGCCAGTTTGTGTCATCCTAGATAACGGTCAGCAGGCACCCGAACAGGAGCGATTGTGAAACGGAAGAAGTACTTGACTGGGATGTATCTTAGGGTCGAATTGAGGTTAAAGGTGAAGACTTTGAGAAACGAGGAGAGAGCTTTCGGGCGATAGTATTCTAGCCAATAATCGTCGAAATGGCTATATGGCCTTGTTGCAAGTTCAACTGAAAGCGGTGGAATCTCTGGCATCGATCGCTCCACGAGGTTCTTAGGGGTCCACCATTTCACGTAGCTGCCATAAAAACTCATCAGGCACAAGCCAACATATCGGAAGGGTAATCGAGTTACCTGCGACGCCTCCTACCAAGCCTCGGGTCTGCATGATGAAGATAGTAATCCGTCGATAAATCCCAAAGCATAGGCTGTCCTTGAGCAAATATGTAATTCCCCAAGAACAAATTGTACGCTTCCTGCCGTTGTCCATCTGTAGTAGCCCTGGTCAGCGATAGCCTTGTTGGAAAGCATAAATACCATTGATCAAAGCATACCTAAAAACGAATTATTGTAATATCTCTTGAAGCTTTCCAACATATCCCTTGAGTGGCTCGTCCACTGATTAATCTTCCGATACGTCTCCATGGTATTGACTAGGTGACTGCCAGCGTACTGAACTGCAATCGTGTCTCCGTGGTCGTGGTACATGTGCGTGAACAAGTTCACAGCGTCGGTATCATAATCGATGCTAGTTCCTGAGATGACTCCCAATGCGTGTAGTTGATGTCCCAATGCCCTTTTTCCGATAACGAATTGCGCAGCATTCGTTCGATCAAGACAGTCGATGCAGTTCGTTCTGCAGACACCGTTCTGTAGTGAGTAGCCACCTTCATTCTCGTTGCTCGGTTTAAGCCCATTGTGAAAGAACCCTGTTGTATTCAACACGTTCTCGGCAATCGTCTCAAGAGTTTCTATCACGTCTTGGTCACGGCTGCACACCTCGATTAGAAAGAGCTTTGATGTTTCTTTCCCGGGCGGCTTACCTCTTAGACGCACGAGACATATCCCAAGCTATATACCGGATACCCTTCTCAGCTGGGAGGAACTGGTTCAGATAGTTGATGGCTTGAGTAAACTCCTTTAACAATAACGACTCCCTCGGCGTTCGTTCCCGAGACTAAAAAAACACATTAGCAATCGTATTGTGCCAGAGCAGGTGGGCAATCAAAACCTTTACGAGGTTCAGAACGATCACAGGTGCGCCGTATCTCTGGAATAAATCATCAAAGTGCAACGCGGCAGCACTGAAGAAAGGGTCCACAAGATTCACTATAACCACATCATTAGCTCCTATCCCAGAGACAAAAGAAAACAGCAGACGGGCACAGACTTTCAACAGGTGGCTTGGGGGTAGCAGCATCATTCTTCTGTGTCCAGAAAAGTGGGATACTACCACGGTGTTGCACGTAGGATGTATAGTTCGGGTTGGAGTAAAGATTCTTCATGGGCGCATGGAACGAGGTAGTGAGCATTTCGGAAACAATCTGCTCTGTTTCGACATCATTCGCGACGTATCCCTAATGCAAAAAGTTAGAGTGATAATTTGGTGTTCGTTCCGTAAAGTGGGATACCAGATCATTGGCACCACGCTTCAAAAACCTTGCACCTGCAAAGTAGCGAGAACGCCGAGCAATAACAGTGATGTAGATCACTCTCCCGTAGACGGAAATAGCTATCCCGCAATTTCGCAATTTAGCCACGTTCCCTTTATTGACTCAGATTATTCTCACCAGCTTGGTCAACATAGCCATGAACAATCGGCATGCACCAGTCATACGCATTCCTCATATGCGATTTTGCCGGCTCCAGCAAGTAATGGTTCCAAGCAAACATGTCATTGTAATCGTGATTATCTGGCTTTGCAAGTCCTTTACCCAAAGCCTCTCGTTGACGAATGATATTATGCTGGAGTGTTCGAGTAATATCATAGGAATAGCTGAAATAGAACGACCTCGTGAGATCCAAATTCCCAAGAATACTAACGAAGCGTGCCTCCTCTGAGTTTCTCTCTGGTTTCTTCGGTGCCGTCCCGGCTGTTAATGGGACCAGCTCGGTGTTATCTATCTTTAAAATCGGTAAGTGAAGGCCCAGATCAGACAAACTGGGGAAGCATCGTTAAACCTGATACACATAGTGCCCTCCAATCATAGCAACAATACTCCTCTTCGTAATAAGAAGCATGTAATATGCCCCAGTAAACCTGATAAACCCTAGCAATCCCCAAAATGGGCACTTCTGTTTCAACCCTCCAGTAGAAATATTCCCATCCTCAATAGTTGCCAGCAACCTCGCCGTCTCCTCTCGAGTGTATACGACCTCATCCTCCGTAATGCTCAAATCCCCGATCTCAGCCGTCCTATCAATTTTTAAGATACGAAATCTGGAATCCAAAAGATCCGACCCAACAACATAGAACCGAGTCGCTGTCTCATAGAGTGTGAACTTGTGCATCCGCCTCTCGCCCTCAGAACCCTTCTCGTCTCCGTGCAAAAACTCCTTGTGGTCTCTATGACAAGGTTTG
The DNA here is from genome assembly GCA_003316355.1 of Tuber calosporum. Taxonomy (NCBI): domain Eukaryota; kingdom Fungi; phylum Ascomycota; class Pezizomycetes; order Pezizales; family Tuberaceae; genus Tuber; species Tuber calosporum. Next base: position 19,202 of record QFET01000206.1, on the reverse strand, counting down.
AAGTCCGAGCGATCGAAAGATTTCGGCACAGACGACTCCTCGTCCTTGTCATCCGATATGCGATGCGGTTGGTTGGTGATGGGGCTCGCAGGAGGGTTATTCAATAGCTGCGGATATGTGGGCTCTGGTGCCTCCAAACGGAACGACAGAGATGGTGGATGGGAAGGTGTGACCGGCGCCTCTTCCGCAGCTGCAGGGGCGGGAGCAGTCGTGATTGTTGGCTGGGTGGTAACACTGGCATTCTCGTCCTCCAGGAATACCTTCACGCTAATGATACTCGGTTCTGATCTTCTCAGAACAGGAATTTCACAGTTCATCCCCTTGCATGCTTCCTCACCCAGATCTGAGCCGCATGAGGACATCCCGCACGACTCCCCTACCGGTGAGGGTGGGGATAAGGTATCATCCGTGTCCAGCTTGGTCGGGGTGCTCAAGGAGTTTGTCGAAGAGTTGGGATTGCTGAATGCTGGTGAACCTCCTGTCGTGACAGCCATGGCTGGTCTTGCGGTATGGCACAGTACCGTACACTATTGCGAATTAAGATTGTTCCTAGGCGTTGCTCGCGTAGGGAAAACAAGAATAAGGTTATTCAGGGCTGCTTAGGCTCTTAGCTTCCAGAATCCACCATTTAGGTGAGCTGCCACCGCAGGAGAAAGGGAAAGTTTGGAGGAAGAAGAAGAAGGCCTTCTTCGTCAAGGAGTAACAGGGATATCTACTGGTATTATACTCCTCTGTCATACAATTTTAGGTGTGAGCATCAGGTTCGGCATGCCTGCGAGGGGCAAATGTCAAGCGAAAGTGACGTCTGAGAGATATGATAATATTATGATAATAATAATATGATACAAAATTTAATGAGGATCTGAGGCTCAAACTTGAAATCTTGGCCCTCCAGCAACATTCAACGCCACACCTCAAACCATCTTGGTAGATCACGCCCGAACCTCTCCCAGCAGGCCCCACCATCATCCATGGACCAAAGCGATTACGAAGAAGTCCCGGACTGGCGAACTCAAGCTCCCTATGGTTCCGGAATACGTCGTAAACGAGTGGTTTTTGTTTCAGCCTCCGACTCACCCAATTTCGAAACCATCACTCCAAAGTCGTCAAAGCTAACCGGCAGCGAAGCTTCATCACTCTACCTTTCACTGGTAGGCTTGAGCTCAAAAATATCTACATCCGCCTCAACGGCACTTTCTGCTCCATCGCCAGATACATCGCCATCAAATTCTTCCAAAGATCTACCTAGCTGCGAGATCTGCTCGCTACCAATCACGGACGAACACACCCACGAAAAGTCTACGGCTCACCAATACGCTCTCCCCCATTCCTATCCCCCACATCATTACGACAGGTCATCGCTAGGACTAAAGGTCTTGATGGGCTCTGGCTGGGACCCGGATGAACGAAAGGGGTTGGGGAGGGAGGGTGAGGGGATGAGGTATCCCATCAAACCAGTTCCAAAACACGACCATCTGGGTGTTGGTGTCAAGCCCATGAAAAAGAGGAAGAAAGGAGCGGAGGAAAAAGTGAGGGAGATTGTTGGTGTCAAGGAGGCAAGAAGAATGGACAATCGGGCGAAAGCGAGAAGGGCTGATTTAATGAAGGAGATGGGAGGTGGGGTCGATGTGGAGGCTATATTAAACGGAAAGTCGTAACGAGGAGAAGCTTAGATATCAAATCAATATTTCATTGAGGTCTTGGACAGCGTTTGGATCACTCGTGAGATCTGCTATTTGTTTCCTCCATTGGTCGGAAAATCTTATAGATTTATTCTTATTAGAGATTAATTTTATTCCTTTCCCTTTCTTTCTTAATTAGCTAACTAGATCCTTAATTATCGAACCACAATTCGCTGCATGCATGCATGCATACATGTACGAGTAAATCCAAAGATGCATGTACCGTACTCGAGTACATACCGTACAGTGCCGGTGCTCTCCGATGGCGGCACCCCGCACCTCATCCCCCCATCTCACCAACCAACAACCAACGAAACCTATCGAGGGCATCTCCAACGTCACCAGAGGAACCTATCGTACAATACCGGTACCGTATCAGTAGTTACCGAAACCTACCACCACCACGGAGCAGGCACCGCAAGCAAGGGAGCAGCAAATAAACACCATTTCCACCACATCCCCCACCAAGATCTAGTCAAGCCTCACTCCGCATCGCCCAAACTATCATAGCCACCTACCGGAAGTCTGAGGCTACAAAGTACCCACAGCCTGCCCCCAAGTCACTACCAGTATTAACCACATCCATTTAGCCATTCCTCCTTTTAAAAATAAAATAAAATAAAAAACCAAAGGCCTTCACATTTGATGCTAAAAAAGACCCCCCCCCGCCCCCCATATCATTCCAGTTCACCGGAGCAACCATGTCTGCAGCCTCTAGAGAAAAGCTCATCTGTAACTCACCCATCCATTCTCTTCTCCTCCCTTATCAAAGCTGACCGCCCACAGTCGCCCCGGGAGATGACCAATACACAGTCTCAACTCTCACCTCCACAGACCTCTCGCCATCCCCGCTAACCCAATTCCACGCCTGGTACACGGCAGCCCAATCGCACGCCATTCACCAGCCCGAGACCACGACTCTATCCACCGCCCACTTACCCTCGGGCCGTGTGAGCGCGCGCACAGTATACCTCAAGGAACTCGACACCCGTGGCTTCGTCGTCTATTCCAACTGGGACACGTCCCGGAAGGCGGCGGACGTGGCCAGTAACCCCCGCGCCGCGCTGACCTTCCACTGGCGCGAGATGGAACGCCAGGTACGTGTCGAGGGGTTCACGGAGAGGTTGACGGAGGAGGAGAGTCAGGTTTACTTTGACACAAGGATTCGCGGGAGCAAGGTTGGGGCTTGGGCCAGTCGACAGAGTCTCGCGATCGAGTGTAGGGATGTGTTGGAGGGGTGGGTACGGGAGGTGGAGGAGGAGTACGAGGGCCAGGAGAAGATTCCCGTGCCGCCGTTTTGGGGCGGCTTGAGGATTGTGCCGGATTATGTGGAGTTTTGGGTACGTTTGCTTTCTTGCTTCCGTAGGTCAAGTGCGCTCGCTAACGTTTGCAACGCTTGTGGATAGCAAGGGCATGATATATATCCACTTGCCCCCGCATTCTTGGAGACATTTGCTGACTCCCTGCCTCACAGCCGCCCTAGCCGCCTCCATGACCGCTTCGCCTACACCCGCGACTCTATCGACTCCAACGCCTGGAAAATCCAACGTCTCTCACCCTAATCCTCCAACCCCACAGTACCACTACAATACAAAATACAAAAAAATACAAAAAAAAGTAAGGGCGTCGTTGGTAGTCAGGGGAGTTAATTTCCTTTCAATACAACTGGCTAGTTACACTAAAATTACCTATTTACACATTCCCATCTATCGTACCCACCCACCATGCAAGGGAGATTTTGTGCCTATCCGTCGGCGAATAGTGTACAACCCGTCCATGCAAGTAACAGAAAACCTCACAGTGGAACGGAAGGGAAAAAATGGAAAAGAAAGAAGAAAAAGAAAAGAAAGAAAAGAAAAAGTGAAATAATATATATATAATTTAAGAACCCCCATCCCATTTAAAGGGAAAGGGTATTTTGAAGAGTGGAGTGTATATAACGCTAGTAGAAAATGACAAAGATAAATGCAAAAACGCCCACCCCCCAGCCAGAATTGATCCCAACCCTACCCTGCCCTGCCGAACATGATGAAATATGAAGGGTAGTGCAGTATTTACACGAAAATAAGACAAAGGTAAAACAAACAGGGACTTTTGATATCGCACAAGCAGAAAAAGGTATAGCAGTGCAGATAGACTTCGATGTATAAGTGTCCGTAGAAGTCATACTGTAAGAACGGGCAAAGCAAAAAAAAAAACAAAAAAAAAACACCAAACCAAGAAAAACAAGACCCCTCATTCTATCAATTACAGTGGGAAAAGTCCCTCAAGTAAACACACACAAAAAAGGGGGGGGGGAGTATTAACGAATAAGATGAAGAAAAACAGTCATCATAATGGGGAGAAGAAAATTTACTCCCCTCTCCCTCTCACCAAATCCATAACTCTAACCATGACGGCGCTCGGATACCCACGTCCGCTCATCTCGTTCACGACCCTGAGTGCACCAGCACGATCCTCGACGGCCAGGTACGCTCTAGTCATAGCCTCGTAGGTGCTCGGTTCGCGCTTGAGCCTGGCATTCTCGTCCTTACTAAGGGATTCGTAGACTTCTTCCGCCTGCTTAATGTCTTTCCCCAGCGCCCACCCATGGATGAGGGTGTTGGCAATATAGGGTGTCATGCGAACGCCGCGGCGCTCCATGTCTGACAGCCACAGCGTGGTGTCCTGGACACGGTGGTTGGCGACGAGGGACTCGAAGAGGGCTTGGTAGATTGTGTTGTCGAGTTGGGGTTGCGGCACGGTGGCCGAGGCGGTTGGGTGCAGGAGGGATTTAAAGTGTGAGATTGCAGCTTCGACGTCTTGGAGGACGCACCCCTTTGCGTGGATGAGGGCGGCGTGGTGAGATGATTCCACGAGTTGGTTCTTCGCACGGATCAGATCGAGTACGCCTTCTGCCGCAGGCATGTCCGGAGGATCAAGCGTTGCGTAGGCCTCGATCAGAAGCTTGTATGTGTGCGAGGTGGCTTCGATACCCAGAGAGGCCATACGGTTGAAGTAGCTCATGACCTTGCTCCTGTCGCGTTTAGTGTTGACAAAGAATTGCATGAGGGAGTTGTATGGTGCCGGACGGGGTTTGTAATTCGGCATGGCCTCCATTTCCTGGAAGAGTTCTTCTGCGAAATGCTCGTCGCCGACACGGGTCAAGGCATTGATCATAGTGCCGTATGTTACGCTGGTGGGTTTTATGCCTAGCGCGCGCATCTCGGCGAAGTAGAAAAGGCAGTCGTCCACGCGGCGGGCTTTTGCAAGTTTACCGATAAGAGCGTTGTAAAGGAAGGAGCTGGGGAGGACGTTCTCCGCCTTGGCTCGCTCAAAGATCTTGAGGGCTTCGGAGGCCTCGTCGTACGTTTGGTTGGAGCCTTTGAGTGAAACGATGTAGAGTCCGTAGGTATTGGCAGATGGAGAAGCCCCCATCTTTAGCATTTCCTCGTGGTACACAGCGGCTTGTCGTCGATTTCCAACGGAGAGTTGTCCAGCAACCATTGAGTCCAAGAGAACACACCAGACGTATCTAACAGAACGGAACTCCATGAGGAGAGGAGCATCCATTCTCGCATTCCGGTATATCTCCTCCATGAATTCCGGCTGGCCTGCGCGAGCAGCAGCACCAACCATCCTCGCCAGAGTTGTCATCCTAACCAACCTGCCTGCCTTGCGGGTCTGTTGATACATCCTTCGAGCGTCCATAAGCCTGACCCTAGCAGCCTTCGCACCCTCAAGAGCATTATCGATTGCTTGTGAAACCTTAACGTCGGTTTTGGCCCAGTAGGGATCATAATTATCCTCAGCAACAGCAGTCTCTCCTTCACTGGAAGCCAGGGTGGGTGATGCAGCCACATCCTCGGTCAGCGGCGCCATCGGCATGTTCTCCCAAACCTTTTGAGCCTGTACGAATGCAGTCCATCTGGCCAAAAGGCCCTCATCGATACCACGGGCTGCAATAACACCATCGACAGAAACCTTGACGGCCTTGCTGAGAGGAGCCCCAGCATTCAACGCGAGAGCCAGCATCTGCTCAAACTTCTGCATGCCATCCGAAACCAACTCGCCAGATTGTTGAAGAACGCCAGCCTGAATCTGCAGAAGAAGATCCAACTGTGGCAATGTCAACCCGAGGATTCGCTGCTCCCCAAAGAGCCCCAAAACAATCCTAGAAGCCCGAGTTCCCATACGCCCACAATGTCGCATACTGAAACCAGAAATGTCGAGTGCGACCCCATGAGTAAGAAGACCCTTTGCAGCAAGCCTATCAATCGAGTTCTCAAACGCTTCCCGCAGATATTCCGCCCTCAAAGCAGGTGGGACACCAAAAGGCTTCTCCATAAAGTACTCGCTGAATTGCTTCAACACCACCAAGGCCTCGTTTGTAAGTCGATTCTGAAAAAGCAGCATGGAGTACACAACAGCAGCTTCCACACTGGGTCCGGTAGACAAAACCCTCTCGGAAAGATCATTCCAAACAGCCCTAGAGCTCTCAACCTTTCCCTCCTTCACGCAGAGATTCAAAAAAGCCATCTGGGCAATCGAGGTGCTGGAATGGTTGATACCATGGAGACGGACATAGGCCATGAATTCCGAATAAAGCTGGTTGGCAAGTTCATAATCCCCCAAATCCGCAACTCCAATAAGAACCCTTGACAATCCAAGGTATTCGGGTGTCCCGGCCATTCGACCCACAATCCACTCCTTGGCAGACTCCAGATCACTCCGCTCCAGGAAGCCTTTGATTATGGCCTCCGCCAACCACTGAGAGCGATGGGCGTCTTTGCTAGCACCTACAATTTTCTCCAAGAATGACAGCGCGCCAGCAGGATCACCAGCCTCCATGTAAGCAAGAATCAGTGACTTGTAAACCAGATACCGCTCATCGACGCTTGCCGGTTTTTTCGAGGTATCCAGAGCGCAGTAGTTGTTGTACGTCTCAACAGCGGAGCGAATATTTCCAGCCCTCCCAAATCCCTTGATAAGAGAAAGTGTAGTGTCCAAGCTCGGCAATACGTCATGCATTTCCATATGTGTATACACCTTGAGCATATCCTCCTCGCGGCCATCCTCAGCACACGCCTCAATGAGAATGGAATATACGGGCTCGGAAAATGTGCGTTCCAGCCGAACCTCTGTGCTAGCGTAGAATATGTCCAAGGCCATGTCCAAAGACTTTTGCGAGCGGATCTCATCCAGCTCCCGCTTCCGAGATGGAACGACAAATCCGAATCTGAGAATATCATCTTCAATCCGCCGGGCAAACTGCAGCGAGGATTTACTGCTTGCGGCAAGGTAGTCGATAAGGATGGAATATGTGACAGTGCTGGGTAGAATCTTGTTCCCGAGCATGTCCTGGTAAACATTCAGGACCCGAGCGATACCGCCGGTACCGGTTTGTATGAGGGCAACGAGAGCGTGGTTGTAGGTGGTGGTGCTAGGTGGTACACCTTCTTGGATCATATGCTCAAAGAGGGCCGAGATTTCTTCATACTTCCCTGCCGTTCGCAAATCGCGAAGTTGATCGTTATATTGAGCGGTAGTGCCAGATAGCTCTGGAGAAGCAGAAACCAGTGTCTCCTCCTCGGAAGAAGTAGGTGAGGGTGCAAACTCCGCCTCAACATCCTCTACAGGAGCGACCTTCTCGGAGAATGAAATATCCGATTCTTCAGTGGCAGACCCGATGGACACGGCCTCCTCCTCCCCGCCCCCGACAACATCCTCTGACGGTAACTGAGCCTCCACTTGTGTCAGGGAAGGCGACCGCGACCTGGGTAAGCCCAGTTCCAAGGACGGAGGATTCTCCAGCAATGCCTTCTGCTGCTGTTGATGTTGCGCCTTGGACCATAATATCTTTCTCGAGAATAGGTACTTCCGATTCTCCTTTTCCTCCTTCTCATCCACGGCCTGCGACTGAGCGGCATAGTAGGCACCTAAACTATCGCTACCCTGTCCATCCTTCCCCGGCGCCGTCCGACCAGGGTTCGCACCGCCAAAGGCATTGTGCAACCGAACTGGTACATTTTGCTGCCCGAGGCGGGAGAGCTGGACGGTGGAAGATGCATATGAGGATTGTGTTGCGGCAACGACGGACTGGGCGTAGCCGTTGACGAGATGCTTCGAGATGCTCTGACGAGCGAGGGTGGTGAATGGTTTGAAGACCATTCAGAGAACTGGTATCTAGAAAAAAATTACAAGACACGTTAGTCCTTGCAACCCCTTTTTCGCAACTTTATTTTTATTTTTATTTTTATCTTTTTCTGTATAGTCATACCACTGTACTGTACCGGCACGAATACGAACAGTGGGGGAAAGAAAAAGAAAGAGAAAAAAGGTGCACAAAACTCAATTCCCGGTAGAGTACCGTAAAAGGGGGAAAGAAGGAACACGAGGGAAAAACGTACGTGGTTATTCAGGAGGGTTATTGCAATCATTGGCAGACGACAGAATAATGCCGTCTGAAGAGGTAAAGGTGGGATGATAGAGGCGGGCGAAGAAGTGTGATGATTTCCGGTTCCTGGACACGGAAAAGAGGGATGAGAAGGAAAAAGTGGGATGATGTTTGCAAGGTGCGATGACGGTGGTGGTGGTGGAAGGGAAGGTAGGAGAGAAGGATGATGATGAGGGGAGGGATATTATGGGGAAATGGGAGAGGAGGAGGGCAGGGGGGTATGGCTTGTCCTGTGAGGCTATGAGATGAGTCTATGGGGAAGAGAGGAGGGGGGGTAAGAAGAGAGAAGGAGAAGAAGCAGAAAACGCCCAGACAGTCCAGCAAAAATTTAGGGCGAAAAGGTTTTTTTTTTTTTCCTCCTCCCGGTTCCCCACAATGAAAAGAAAGAAAGAAAGAAAGAAAAATTGGCGACTGCTTCTATGATAGTGTGCAGAGCAAGACCTGGCCAGCATCATAGCAATTCAACTAACGTGGGAGATCTTCTGGCCGCAAAAGCGCAGGGCAGAAAGTAGGGTACGAGCGAGTACAGTAGGGCAGACAATACCGATTACCACCACCATCACCGCCAGCAAAGTCACAATAAAGCTACTCGCAAGAATGGCCAAAGTTCTATATGCGAAGCAATTACCCCGTACCGGTACTCGTACAGTATGATACTGGTATCAACAATCCTCTCGAATCTCAGCCCGATTCAAGGAAAAGGGAAAATAAAAGACAAAATACGGGCCAAATGGTGGGCAAACAAAAGAAAATTAAGTATGATATGATACAAAGACAATTGAACAGGCAAAGCCAACGACACAGCCAGACCTGTGCACTTAGGCGGAGCGGAAGCACAAGAAATGGATCATCCATTCGCTCCTCGAATCTCACTTTTATCTCATCTCTCACTCAAGCGTGCATCCGAAGAAAAGAAACCGGAATGCGAAGAGGAGGAAATGGTCAGGCAGCAACAGACACCCATGCGAGCACGAGCACTCGAGTACACCCACACCACACACTGCAGCACTGTAACTTTCTCTAAGTTACCTACGGTACTGTACCCTATTCCATTCCATTCAACCTCCCCGGAATCAGATGGACCCGACCGAGCCCAGCGTCCATCCATCCGTCCGTCCACTCATGGAAGCTCAGTACGAACTGTGCGAGGGTTCGTACGGTAACAACTTGAACAGTTACGATACCCGCAATGAAGTGGAGATCGGATAAAACAATACAATAAAATTATGCATAATAAAATTCGTCAAGACAAAGTTACCATAATAATATTATTATGATACTGTAGAAACGCCACAAAACCAATGAGACGAACTCAAGTCCACAACTCCGCACCTTCACAAGTATGATACTCGGTGGAGCACTCGAAGCACGAGTACTGTACTCGAGGACCACCGGGAAGCAGAAAAAGAAAAAGAAAATATCACCCACCAATCATGGGACCCAATCCCCGCGCCCGGCACGGCAAAAACGCCTTCTTCACAGGACGAACTTCCCCCGACTCTTCCGAATAATCCCGTTCCCTCCCACCACGGTACCCCAGCCAGCCAGCCAGACCTTGCCCGCCAAGTGTGAGCAATCACCCAAATCTCGCCGCGGCGGACCAATGCAGCGAATTACCTGTTGCACCCGAGTATGTTTTGCAAAGATTTGGCGAAAGCTCATTCCGTCTTATGCTCTTCCTGCTTCCTCCCTGGATTTGAGGATTAGAATGAATGAATGGATGCACCACCACCAAACAAGATGTTTTATTCCAGTCGTCTCCGAGTACCGTACTCGTACCCTACCCTATGATAAGATGAAGTAACAAGCAAAACCGCCCCGGACAGCTCAAAACAGGATGCGGCGCGGGAAACATTACCATGATGATGATGATGATGGTCATCATCATCATCATCATCATCACCACTGTCATTCTGCCTTAATTTGGTAAGTTACCCCTCCCTCCACTCGATCATCCATCCACCCATCTATCCACCAAAAAAAACCATCAAACTAATCCCTCATTCTATCCCATCATACTCTAAAATACACAATGACTCCAAATCCCTTCAACTTTACAACAACAACAACTACTACTACTACCACTACTACTACTACTACAAGCACAATCCTCAGCTCTCTTCTCCCTCCTTCCCTTCCTTCTTTCTCCAAATACCCCACAGACCACAGCCCCCTGTGACCTTGGCATTCTATAAACTACTCTTACCATAATATCACAAGGGAAAACGGTCGCACCGTACTCGTACCGGTAATCGAACAACAACAACAACAACAACCACCACCACCACACCCACGGTACGGTATTACATGACTCCAAGATCTATGTAAAAATAAAATATAAAAAATAAGCTGAATCTTGGCGGTATGTAATAGCAACCATTCATAAACCCCCTCCAATTACGACTGTGCTACCCCACTCTACCCCCATTACGCGTTTTTCGCGATGGCTAAAGTAGGTATTCCGGGTTCCTGGTCGGGGAATGTGGGGGCGCAGGGTACTCGTACGGTACAAGTACTGTACCGGTACAGTGACAGGTAACCAGCAAAACTATTCGTCTTGCACGAAATGATATTTCCTCGCTCTTGAACTTAGCACTGTACTCGCCGTACTGTATCGGACTGTTGGAAATGATCTGTGGCAAGCCGTGTGCTTGCAGGAAGAGCAGTTTCGTTCACCTTTGGTTGATTGATTCAAGAGAAGAGAATAGAAAATAAGAACAGAAGAGAGCACAAAGAAGGCAAGCGAGCCCCGTGACCAATGACAGCCAAGTCAACCGTATTAGTGAGCTTCGGGGAACAATCCATGATGTCCAACCCAGACAAGCTGTAGACTTAGCCGCTTGCGGTGCCAAAATAGGGTCATGATCTATCACTCATGTTTGGCCTTTTTTTTCGCCTCCTCTTCCCTTGTTCTATGATAATAATACGACACTGTTATGATACGGTGCCGGCACCTGTAAAAGAGCTTGGGGCGAGGGGGAAAAGGTTAAAATTAAAAATTAAAAATTACCTACTCACCACCCCTCACTAATAACGATGATAACAATGCAGATTATCAACTATCCTCGAGGTCAGTCCTAACCGTCACAACCAATCAACCAGGACTCACATACCGTATCCATACGTACTCGTATTGTCTTGATATCGGCAACGATATCCAGCCATGTTGGCCGGATTCCAGTTCTAGCCTTTGACGACTCAACTTTTGAATAATCTCACGGTATAACTAGGATAATAATATTATGATAATAATATTATGATACGACGGATGAGAAATGGGGGGTCCTTCAAAAAACTCATCATACGTACCTATAACCCCCCCCCCCCGATCCTTATTATCATAATCATACCTCTACGACTATCCACTCGTTCACTCGTACTGTACTTGTACTGTACGAGTATACCTGTAACATTTATTCATTTTTATCATGACGTTATTCAATTCCTCCTATCGATATACAATACAATACAATACAATACAATACAATACAATACTCCCACAGCATGACACACACTTAAAAAAATAAAAATAAAAATAAAAAGAGAAACCGTATATTATGGTACAGTAACAAACAAGTACGGTATACAATAGTAAGTCGTTGGAAAATAAAGCAAAAAAAATAGATAACAAGCTACGGTACAACAATCCACACCCTACAGAACAAACAACCAGTCCAACCATACTTCGACGAATGACCAAGTGAATAAATAGATGAGCTATGATATTCGGAAGTCTGAAAGTGGCCTACGGGACTGACTTATGGTATCATATGTCAGTATTATTATTATTATCATTATTGAAAGTCCTTGACTTTCCGAGCTTTGTTACGGTACCATAGGGGCACTGTACATAGGGGCACTGTATTGTGCATGTCGAAGGCTACAAAGTGGAGTGGGTTGCGTAGTCTGTGTGGTGGGGATGTGGGTGTGTGACTAATCAACTTTATTCCGAACAAGAGGAGACTGAGGTTATGATGTGTTATACAAGTGTTAAGGTGCCATGCTGAATCACGTCTTCTCTCTTTCACTTCCATGCGGCTGATTTGGCACTGTGGAACGGGGAACGGGTGTCAAAATCCGCGTGATAATGTGTGGTTTCGTTCGTGTGCAAGTGCGCACACACACCTTCACTCTAGCAAGCAGACGACAACGACCTAACCAACACTTACAACTACCGTACCCCCACCACCAACCCAATGCCTACGCTCTAATAGACTAAAAATATATATAACGTCAAGAACCGGCCTATTCGCCTCGCACCTCCCTCCCTCCCTCCCTTCTCAGGCCACCATTAAAACCAAAAGGAAAAAAACTTTTATAATCCAACCCCTTCAGAACACATCAACCTCCGTCTCCACCTCAAAGCTTCCCCAATCCTGCTCATCAATCTTGGTCTCCCACTGCTCCCTCTCACGCCCATCTCCATACAGCACCTCGCACACGCCTCCAACTGGGATATCCATAACCGCATCGGTACCTCTATTCCACAGAGCTTTCCAATCCCTCTGCCCGTCATTCTCCAGTACCCCCGTGCCCTTCCACCGCTCGCTGACACTCTCCGCCCGGCCTCTGCGGGCGGGCCCCTTCTTCTCCTTTTGGGGGGGCGCTCGACGGGACTTCATGATTAGGCCGCCGTCAAGCGGGCTTATCGGCGAGATAGCTTCCTCGCCGTTGCCGCGGATGTTGACGCTCACACCACTATTGCTCGTGATTTCCTCCTCTGGGGCTTCGTGATCGGCGCCGAAGTCGACATTGGCGATCTTTGCCGCGTCGTCGACTATGCATTCCAAGTGGTCTAGCCCCCGGGTTAAGTAATCGGTGTTGTAAGCTGCTAGGGCAACGTAGATGTAGACTACCAGCATGACCAAGAAACTTGGCAGAGCGAGCGCCCACCATCTGCTCGGATAGTAGTGTATTCCTACAGCATGTAGTAACGGCGATGGAGCGAACGACCAAATTATGTAGATTAGGAACGCGAGGCTGGATACGAGGTATAGTACGAAGCCATAGTATTCGTATGTGGGCACTTTTGGCGCAGCTCGTGGGGTGGATTGGGCGATCCGGGAGGAAGTCGCGACGGCTTCGCTGTCGGAGGAGTCGGGGGTGGTAGGACGGGAGGGGGTGAATGGCGGGCGCAAAAGCGAAGTTAGTGAAGGTGACGGTGGTAATGGCTAGGGCATCAAACGGAAGCTTGATCAGCACAAAGAGATAAGGCCAAGGGGAGCAGGCACCGGTGCGCACTCACAGTCGGCGGTCGATTGTAGAACGGCGGAGCAAACGAGCTTGGATGCAGCATCCCACCACCAATCCCTCCCATCCCATTGAACCCCCCCCCGCTCAACGGTAGTGACATCGAAGAGCTGCTGGAAGATATTGTCTCGTCATCATCGGAATCCGTTAGGGCGCCGTTGCCACCACCATTCCCCCCCGCTCCGATACCACCAATCCCGCTGCTACCGTTACCGAGGGAGTTTCGTGTTCGTCGGTTCTCATTGCTATTTAGATGGGATGTGAGGTTAGGAGAGGAGGCAGAGGTGGTGATCGGAGGCGGGTGGAGTGAGGAGGAGGAGGAGGAGGTTGGTCGGGGCATGAAGAAAAGATGAAGTTGAGGGATGAAGGAGCAGCGCAGTAACCGCAAGGGTTGGTGGAGGAGCAAGAAATTGTGATGACACCTGGAGCTCTGCTGCTCTACGGTATGATACAATACCAGTACTCGTACAGTGCTTATAATACTTTACTGAGATGATCATTCTGCAATGCACGCCAATGAGGGAAAAGGGAAGGCATTCTACAGGTCTCTTCAAGCGATTCAAGTGTCTTGCTTCAGTGCTTTGCCTATGGTGTGTATGGAAGTTTTTGTCGCGGCGAACTCGTGTATTTTTTTTCCTTTTTTTTTTCCCTTTTCATTCTGGACGCCGGGGAATCGACAACCATTACCGTGTCCTGAGGACCTACACAGGTAACAGCACAGGAAAGAAGTAGATTTCGAAAAAAAAAAAGAACAAGAAGGAAAACGCCTCCCACTGCCATACAGTATATGCATTCATATCCTCCACCTTTCCCACCGAATCATCCAGCCTTAACGCAACCACCTCAAAGTCAGGTAACAAAAGAGGAAGAAGATCATAATCCCACCATAGAATATCCATTTATCCTGCATAGCCCTCCGTTCAATCATCCTAATTGTATCCCTACTCACTCCCAACGTGTTTGCGACGTTGTAAAGCTTTCGTTGGGTGTTCTTTAATATCTGCCTTTGTTCACCCAGGTCAGCCAATACAGCCCTTCCTCGATCGAGGAACTCATCAAGCTGGTCGTTCGTGCGCGACATGAAATCTCTTTCTCGGAACATGTGATCTTCTTGGGACATTGTATGGGTCTGAGCGACACCCCCGGCCGGTGCGAAGGGAGAATGTGGAGAAGAGACGTTTCTAGTATGTGCTGTGTTCGCGTAAGGGTTCTCGGGGGTCGCAGATGAGTGTCCGCGGCGCCCAAGGAGTTCACCACGAGCGACAGTATGCTCCTAGAATAACCCCATCGTTAGAGCTTGTATGAAATCATGGAATCGAGTTTCTCCCATACAGCATCTGCCCTTTCGCCCTTCAGCTTAACAAACTGTTGCTTGTACTCCAAAATCTCCTTCCTGAAATTCCTAACACGTTGAAGTGCCTTTTCTTGCTTTGCAGGGACGATCTCTCGCTTTGCCATAGAGTCGTAATCATCGATAGTTCGTGAGAGGGAAGCTAACGAAGCGGATATCTGTCCTATGATTGTTGAGTGAGCACCTTCATTTTTTGATGTCTATGCGTGGACTTGGATAATTCTTCTCCCATACCTTGCAAGGCTGGTGATGAAGTTCCAGGAGATTCCGCGAATGTGCCCAAGTCCTTTTTGATAGATTGTGTCTGCTTTAGAGCAGAGTTGAACAGAGAATTCTAAAGGGTGCTGTATATTAGCCATCTGTGGACGGTCCCTGACAATCAAAGTAATGCGAGAGTGTGACTAAGTGTACCATTTGGAGCCGTGGGTTCCTGGCAGCTCCTAGAGATCAGCTCTGAAACGATACACCTATTGAAAATTCTGAGAAAGACTAGCTTCGGCTGGAGGAGTTACCAAAGAGCTGGGTTCCCTGAGCTTCGGATGATGGATTGGGGGGAGGGGTTAATGGATGGTTCGCGGGGAATCGAGTTGTCTCAGAGGGAAGAGGACACTTGGAGGTTGTTGCGACTCATGTCTCTCAGGAACAACCATTTGGGGGTCATCGTAACAAGACAGAAAGGGAACCTGTGTAATACCCATTTTTGGGCCAGTTACTTTGAAGTTCACAAAAAATTATTTCCATTATCAACGGCAGCAACATTCATCCAGATTGTCACAAATATTCAACGACGTATGGAGTTTAAGGATTCAGTAATACTAATCAATTCCCAACGTAATCTATACTACAGACCACGCCGGTAACTTGATACACGACATGCAAGCTATCGAGGAAAGCAAATTATCCCCAGAAGCGATACAAATGTTAACCCCCACCCGCGAGTAGGGGAACTTATTACGAACCTCAGCGTCTGCTTGGGACTCTATACCCATACGCTCTGCTTGGGAAATCTTGGCTCAATCACTTTCGAGATTGAGTTATCCCAGCTCTTCCTCGCGTCCCTGATAACACATGGTAAAAAAGAGTGTAGCAAGGGGAAAGATGGGTAAAAAAAAAAAAAAAAAAAAAAAGAAAAAGAAAGAAAAAAAAAAGGGAGGGAAATGCTAGTGGATTCACGAAACAAGGGGTTCTAAAAGTGCGATGCTCCAGAAATACAACCCGTACCCATGTGATAGGAAGAGGAAAGAAAACGGAAAAGGGAACCCAAAACAAAAACACCCCGGACGATGCAAAATAATATAGCAACGGTGAAAGAGTCCAGCCAACTTCTGCCGGGATGAACTACTTCCCCTATTTGAAACCGGAATGAACCCTCCCAATTTACTTTTGATGAGATGTCATGCAGTCATAAAAGAGAGAAGAGGTAATAGTACAATGAAAAAGATAACGTTGTAATGAACCCTAAAGATTTAAACTTTTCTAAAATCTGTGAGAACCGTTAGCAAAAATCACCACCGCTATGTGAGAATTAGAATGGAAGGGCAATACCATTGAGCACAGGGTAGATGGATTCGAAGGCAATGTATATCTCCTCGCGAACTTTCGCACCCGTAAGAACAATCTTCCCGCTCACAAAGATAAGCAGAACGATCTTAGGCTTGATCATTCTGTAAATCAATCCTGGGAACAATTCAGGCTCGTACGAGCTGAAGTGATGATGGCGAGATGCGAGGCCCTCAAGGCGAATGGGGAACTTGATATCACAGGAGCCAACGATGTTCTGGATCTTAAAATCCGTAAACTTGGCATTGAACCCAAGTTTCTGGATAATACGAGCGTATTTGCGAGAGGCAAGCTTGGAGTCATCCTCAGATTTGGCACCAGTGACGACCATCTTGCCAGATGCAAAAATGAGTGCAGTGGTTTTAGGTTCGCGAATACGCATGATAACAGCGGCGAAACGCTAAAAGTAACAGCATAAGCACATTGCTACAGAAGACCAAGGAGATAGCCAGAGTAACAAAAGTTAGTACCTTTGGATTGTATTCTGCGTTCCTAGCATGCAGCGCAATCGTCTTCAAATCCAAGCGACAATCAAGATTGACGGTTGCGACGATGTTTCTTTACGCATACCAGTTAAGCTTGATGAATCACAACCAATTACAATTTGATGTACTCACTGCAATGTAGGCACAATACCACTGACGGTTGGTCCGCCTCCTGGGGTCGCAGCCGGGGTCGCAGGAGTAATAACTCCTCCGGATTGATCGTTGGCTTGCTGTCCGTTCATTTGAGCCTTATGATTCTCAACATCGGATGGAGGAGTCAAGTCGCTAGCGCCACCGGGAAAAGACAAAGAAGCAGGACTAGTGAAAGCCTTGGCTTGCTGAGCGTTCTGAGGATGAGAGATAATGGCGGCCATGATCAAAAACCGATGAGGGAAGTTATCGATTTGTGGAGAAGAAAGTGGTTGAAAGGGTTGTGGATGGTTGAAAAAAAGCTTCGGATGGATGGAGTTGATGGGTTGATTTATGCTCCGCAGGTGAAGCGGGGTATCAGGAAAAAAGCGGTTTAGGGCAATGAGGTTGGTCGAGGAGAAGAACAACCAAATGTCTCCCCTACTTTGAAAACGGTGATGGGGCTTGTAGAGAATGTAGTCGTCCTTACTTGCAAGAGACGAATGGTAAAAGGGAAGGGTGATGAGATGGTGATGGATTTTATTGTTGAAAGATCGATGAGTAATGGCGATCTGACAAAAGTCCCTTCCTGACCGCGTGACTAATCGCTCGGATGTGACCGTGCGGTGAACGCTTTTATTTTATTTGAAAAGTAACGAAAGGAGTGAATTTGAGAAGAGTAGAGAGATCGCTTCAAGCAGAACGAACGCTAATCGGGTCGTTGTGGAAGTCGATGTTTCGGGTCTTGTCAAGGCGACGGGCAAAACGGGGATATGATGTTTACGCGTGGAGGAGGCCAGAGGGTTTTAAAGGGAGGGTGGAGGGATGCCCGTCCCTTTATATATTCTAGTGCCAAGACCCAGCCTCGTGCCGCGCGTCTGACTCAATCACACAACGCCGCTAAGCTAACCAAATTTGGTACATAGAATGAGTCGCAGACTGTTTCTCAACGAGGCTGCAACAAAGATTTGCCTCCCACCACAAAACTAAAAGCAGCAACAGCCACCACAACACGGAGGCAAAAAAACACTATGATGTCTGCAAAGTGCCATACATACAGCACAACACCAGTTACATCTGCATCCAGAAAGGTAACCAAAGAAACTGAGGAAAGAAACTCTGAAAGAAAAAAAAAAGCCAAAAGGACAGATCTCTCGCTCGAGGGATAAAAGGGGCGAGGCAAAAAATAGTATTAGGGAGAAAGGGAGGGAGAAGGAAGTAGGGGGGGGAAAGGAGAAAAAAAATAAAACCTTCCGGTGTGTCAACAGGGGGCTAGAATATCTCAAGGCATAAAAGAGCCTCCTTTTTTTGGCTCAGAATGGTGGTCAGTGTCGCCGCGGCCCCCTGTTCAGCCAGTTCCACACAACTCCTTGTTTTTTCTTGCGTCCAGCTCACATCCCTCACTCACACACTCCCCCCAGCCTCCCTCCCCCTTCTCTGGTGTGCCGTGATGTAGCCGCTTTGTCCCCTTCATTCGTCCTCCCTTCCCAAAAAGCGGTGCACCCAGGAGCACGTCTCAACCGAGGGAGAGAAAAAAAAATCGCTTGCGCCGTTGTCCAAAGTTGGGTCCATCCATTCCATACGATTCTTCGTTAGTCCATGTTTTTCGTTCCCCTACGCACCGCCACCTTCTTAGCTTCCCCCTCTTTGCTGGCGACGAGTTCAACTGTCAGTTCAACTATCTCTGCCTTTTCCCTAACAGAAAATAAAATATCGAAATACTGAATGGAAAAATGGTTGCGTCAGTGTAATGGTGTAGGCTGCTCCTGTTGATGATGGCTGACCAGCAAAAAAAAAAACATGCGAATTGAAAGGAAATCCCTGCCGTCAAGGTGAAGAGGGGTGAGAGAAGGAGATCAAAGGAGGAACGGATGAGGGGAAGGAGCGAGAAGAAGAAAAGAGGAGGTGGTGAAGGTGCCTGCAATTTCGGAAAATCCCTTCAGACGTAATCTCAAACAAATAATTTTCTCTTGGCCAACTCCTGAAAGAGAAGGCTGGGATTATTTCCGGCTCGCGGCGGATTGCCTTGTTTTATTTCTCTCAGGATATGAGTAATATCAATCAATTCTGGCTATACTGTGCGCACGCAACATTCTGGATGACAGAAAAGCAAGTTACAGTAACGTGTCAAGCCAGGCAGCAACTCTTTCCTCATGTTTGTCAATGTGAATACAGTAGAGGGATCCAGCAGAGAGAAAAGAATCCTTGTAGAAAATGCCAAGACCAAGGGCCAGGGAGAAGCATTGAACGGTAAAGTACCTGAGGGCTCAGCGAGGCGGCACCCTCAGCGAGGCTTGGCGCAGCTTAGC
>QFET01000205.1:2088-15704 GCA_003316355.1 Tuber calosporum | reverse complement strand
GGGGGGACAGCAGTGCCAAGGCCTGCGACTGATTTCCAGGGGAACTCGAAGCGGAGGGGAGAACGGAACGAGGCGTAGAACAACTCCGAACCCTAGAATGAGTACCCAGAGCGGGGGTGTTATTATGAGAGGGCGAACTGGTTAAACAGAGAAAGAGAGAGAGTGTGTGTAGTTGAAGGAGGTCACCGTTGATGGGGAGGAAAGGCGAAATAAAGCAGTGGCCAAGGGCTTCTGATGGTGCTGCTTATGATTGTGGGTGGTTGTGGTTATGGTTGTTGCGGTTGTTATGGTTGTGGTTGCGGTGGAGGAAGTGATGACGGCTAACTTATGGTGGGGTTGTACCCGCACCCTACCTTACCTACCCTACCGTAGAAGCCTGAGGAGGGCCACTGCGGCGAGTGCTCCAAAATACAGTCAGGAGGACGGAGAGGAAGAGATGAAAAATTACTCTCCTTCCTGTGGATCTTGCAGGTAAACCGGGCAAAAGCTAGAGAACATCACATACCGTGCTGTATGTAAATCAACGAACAGCCAATCTCTACGAAGAGATCCTTGCAGCCAACTCTCTTCGGTCTTCGGGTGTTTGCGCTGCTTCTAAGGCGACCGTTGTTGCTATGCTGGCCAACGCACAATCACAATCAAATTATGTCCTCTAACAATCCTCTCATCTCTCGACAACTATTGTCGAGCCGCTGCTACTCGTGAGTATCGGTATTCTTGAGAGTAAGGCCTGGGATAGAAATGAAAAAGATACTTGGTGCTAAGTACTTGGTTGATCGGTTCTGATCTATGCGCAGCTGCTGCCCGATGAGTCTACGAGTGCCGTGCCGTACTGTACAAGTCGAGATGCTTAGGAGCAATAACAACTGTACAAGGCATTTCCGCCGATTGTCTGTAATAGAGCCTCTAATATGGCTGCAAGGGCCGCATGGTTCAAACCGACACCCTCGAATATGATGCCTCGAAAGCCACAGTGCTCGTGCTGCAGACTTGAGTAAGGCTTCCCCCTCTCTCTGGCTGGATAGAACTCGCAAAAGTGCTGATGGTGGCATTGTTGGTATTTTGTGCCCTATTGACAAAGCAACCGCATGAGCGGGGGAGTATATTATATTATCGAAGAATTGGGAGCATTTGCCTTCTTATGCCATGATGGCCTACCGGTGCCCCCAACATCTTTGTCGACCTGGCATGATACTATATCGTTGCCTTGCGAACTTGGTCTGGCTCCACACTGGGAACCCTATCGCAATATGATCATATATTATGGTAGGACATAAAAATGCCCTTCTTTTGTCTTCTATTACAGCCTTATTCCGGTACCCGTTGTATATCCCTAGAGAGAAATAAATAAAAAGTCTACAGATCTCACAATACCCGTACTTACAACACGAGCATTCTTCCAACCCAATCGCAGGGAACCAATGCCTTCCAATCATCCTCCGACAAGGCGAGTAACCTGTATGGCAAACATAAAAGTCGCTGAAAGTGATTTCACTAAATAACTTGACCCACTGGTCTGCCCCCAGCCCCCGTATCACACTTCTTGGCGAAAACACGTGGACATGTGACTTACGCGTCTTCTAGAAGGTGTAAGAATAACACTAAACGTCATAAATTGATTGATACCTTGTGTGGTTGATGGCAGGCGATGAATCAGAGAACGTGAATCGGAGTTTGTGTTTTTTTTAATATTCCTTTTTGCCGAGATTGATATGGCTATACTTAGCACGGCCGCAATACGGCTCGTGGATCATGATTGTTTCTGCTCGCCTCAAGGATATCTGAAAACAAAGGTGAAGGAAACGAAGCTAGAGAAGGTAGGAAAACCTAGCAAACTCAAAGAAACGAAACTGAAGACACTGTTTTCCACGCAGCTTTTAACCATATGGTAATTTCCAAATCCCTTTCTTTGATAAGGAGAATTGTGATTTTAAATCAGAACGAGAATCAAATGTTTTCCACCACTAACCCTGCCCAGGCTGCCAACCACCATTCCACATTCCTTGTGGCATGTCAAAGCCTTGCTGACCCATCCCAGGATTCATCTGGCCCATCTGGGCCATATTGACCCCCATCTGACCTCCCATCTGACCTCCCATCTGGCTCCCCATTTGTGCCATTTGCCCCATCTGTCCGCCCATAGGGCCGCCCATTTGTCCTCCCATTGGGCCACCGCTCATTGGCGCCCCCATACCCATTGGCACTCCCATTCCTGGAACCATTCCTGGAGGCATACCCATGCCCATCCCCATATTCCCCACCATGGCCTGCTGTGGCATTCCCGGCTGTTGAGCTATTGAGGTTACGGGAATGCCATTACTCATGCCTCCGCCTACACCAGAATTCATACCCATCGTAGACGGCACCCCTCCCATCTGAACTTGCATTTGTCGGCCTTGCACTTGCGCCTGCACTTGCATCATCGGGTGTCGTTGCTGTTGAAGGAGTGCATAGTTTGCCGGTATCTGGCTGCCCGGTCCGACGTTCTGGACATGTTGCTGTGCCATCTGAGGGGCATTATGGGGTGACGGTTGTGGATGGTGTGGAGGGGAGAATTGTACGTGCTGCTGACTAGGCATTCCTTGCATTTGCATTTGCATTTGTATTGGTTGTTGTTGTTGTTGTTGTTGTTGATGTTGTAAAACCTGGTGTGGGACTTGCGCTGGTGGGGTAGGTGATGTTACGTGCCGGGGACTTTGCTGAGGCTGCATTTGAACCTGCTGCTGGACCTGCTGCTGAGCCTGCTGGTGGTGATGGTGGTGTTGTTGTTGGTGCTGCTGCTGTGATTGCTGCGGTTGATGTTGAGTCGTAGCCTTATCAGCGGCGTTAACCTTTGGCGATGCATTCTGGCTTCCCCCCCCTGACCGGCTCCCTCCACCCTGGCTCAACGCTTGTCCGGACTGTGACGGGTTCCCAGGTTTGATGCTGGGATAGAGGCCTTGTAGATCTTTGTACATCTTCTCGAGAACCGGCATTCCAGGTGGTGCGAGTAGAATGGTAGGTGAGGGTGGGATTTGAGAAGCAGGCTTATGCGAACGGTCGGCAATCGCAGCTAGGTAGGCAAGATTACATTGAAGCCGTCGCATACATCTAAACCGAGCCTCGGGTATCAGCGAACGCACACATCAGAAAATAAGAGTCTGGTGCCGTTTTTGGTCGCGTACTCAATATATCCCTTGTCGGGCGTTTTGTTCTCTTCACCTCCGGCACCCTTTCCATTTGCCTGAAGGCTTATTGTTTCTCGGAGCAGCTCTGTATTTATCTGGAGAATTAATGTGACCCGAGACTTCTCAAGTTGCAGTTGACTTTGGGTCTCCATTTGACGGTTTAGAAAAAGTTGTTGCTGGAATGTTATGGGGGGCGCGGAAGAGGCTGATGCGGATGCAGGTGAGGATGGTAAGTGATGATGATGGGGTGATAGGTTTTGAGCCGGAGTGCCTTCATGACGGATAGTGGTTAGCTTTAACTTCACGCGATGAATTTTCGAAGCGACTCCACGCCATGCTCAGGGGAGGTCTTAATCACAATAGGGTAGAAGTGCTAGAATGCAGATAGCGGGGGTGAGGAAGGAGGTAGTGCATTTCTCCATCAAACTTTACCTTGTGGATAAGTAGGATGCTGGGCCAAGGTGGCTTGAGAAGCTTGGAGCTGTTGTTGATAATGGTGAAGTGGATTATGTTGCCCACTCACCATGGACATAGCACCGCCGCCACCGCTCCCCATGGCGGCTGAAGTTGAGCCGTTGGTTGGCATCGACGTCCCATTCATGACAGTAAAGGTGCTGGTAGCCTTGATTTTTCCCTCGGGCTGAGGCTGAAGTGAGGATGTGTAGCTATTCCCAGGCACATGGTATCCCTCCGCATGCAAATTTCATGGGGCGACGCGGGAATTTATTTTATTTTCCTATGAGGGTGGAGAGGAATGGCTTTCTTAGCGGGCATAGATTATCCCTGTGTTCTTGCCTTGGGGGTGGTATGTGGTCTGCGGTTTCGCGTGTACATCTCAGAATTATCAGCTGATTTGGGGACATAGGGCTATCATCCCAAGGTTTGCTTCATGAAGCTCCTCTCGAACCCTTTCCGTGGGAGCAATACCGTTTGGGAGAACTCCCACTTAGCGAGTACGCCGACTCTTTCAGCCCATCCCTGAGGTCCGATAGCCTATGGTTATATTTTCTGCAGGCGCTTCTTGCTGCTCTGGTAGCTGGTACAGTGCTCATTGTCTATATTGAATGGATATCGCTCAGCACGGTACTTGGCTCCTGATCACGTAAACCCCAACAATGTCATGATACGGACACACTGCCATTCCAGCAGTAGCCATGTATCGTGGGCAATTTCGCTTTTTCCCCACGCTGGATTCGCGGGTCAGAAATATTTCTTCAATTATCTTTAATCGGCCACCCTGCAAGGCATCATGCAATTGGAACGCCCTGTCCGGTTAAATGAACCTCCCTACTCGCCGTCAGGAACGAGGCTCAGATAAGGGAACATGGTCGCTTTAGCGATTGCTATGGTGATTGCGTGGGATTTTTGAGAAAATGCGGTGGGCCAATTTATGGTAAGTAAGACAAGGTGTTCTGATGCGGGCTGGCACTCATTCTTTGTTACTCGCTCTAGGCAAGAAGTACACTCGCACCCCACTATCGAAGGCCAAAAATTCGGAATTTTTTGTTCGTTATAGCGAGGTTTTGGAAGAAATTCCTTATGGCGGGGTCGATTTGTGAGGGAGCAGGGGTGTAAATTCCCAGAGGGTTCGTTCGTAATGGCGAGGTTTCCCTCATAATATTAACTTATAAGCAGTCCATTACAGTGGGGTGCGACAGTACCCGGATATAGGGGTTAGGAAAAAATATATGGTCATTCATCTGTGCGTATCTGTGCGCGCAAACAAAATTATACCCCCAATACTCGTACGAGTACGGTACCGGTATCCAGGTACCCCTTGCTTGGGACGAACGAGCACATTGGCTGTCTTGCCCAGAGATACCGGTGGTTTACTGCGATTACTATGTCTGATAAGAGTTCGGTATGTCTTTTCAATTATTATACCTTGCATCTACAAGTACTTGTACCAGTTCAGAGATGTGACGTTGCCCCATATTGCCGATTATTACTCACAGTATGATACGAGTACTTCTTCTTCCTTAGCGTACCGGTACGGTACTGGTCGCGAATTTTACTGTTTCAGACGGCTCAAGGGATAAATTTACCTGTTCTGCAGGCTCGAGCCAGGGCATGACTATCTCCCCCGCGGCAACGCGGATAGCGATTGATGGACTGGCTGCAGGAACAGGCTCTCTCGAGTCTTGCGCATTTTTAAAATGTCTGGCTTTAAAGTTCCTTACACTCTGGGACGAGGACCGTCTGAAAACGAATTTCCCGGGGAAGGAAGTGATCAGTGGAGAATTTCCCCCAAAGTTTTATCGGATCGTCATCGCACTGTTCTCGTCATCGAACCTTGAGGCACTTTAATGATAACATACTTTACCAGTATATAAGAAGGCTCGTTTTCCCACATGCTTTTCCCTCACCCAACACTACCGCACTTTCTGGGGAAACTGGAAATAGGTCGAGGGATTTAGCGGGAGTGCTAAATGAGAGAGTGACATAGTAGCAGGTACGAGTGCGGCCGATAGATACTCGAGTACATTCGTCATGTGGGACTCACAAGAGGTTTTTGGCGTGGCTTTCTCACCAAAAAAGTCTTATCAGATCCACGTGACGAATATATCTATCGGCCGCACTCGTAATATAAAGGTAATGGCCGATGTAAAACTGGACATCATGTGTGGAAAAAAAACCAAAACTGAGCGGGTATGACCACAGATGGAATGGTAGAGAAAGTGCTACTGGTATTCACACCTTCTTATTGGCAGCCGCCCGGGGAATTCTGATATTTGCTTACACCACCTCCCCTTCCTCAGGTCCAACCTGCCGGCCACTAGCTCTAGCGCCATTTCCAGCCTCCCCAGGAAATGCGGTACTTCACTCTAATAAATGAGCCGTGGCCATGTAGTCGAGAATTCCCTACTCTGGAATACGGGCGAAAACACTACGAAAAAAGAGTTGCTCAGTCCCTCTGAGAGATATAAAAAAAACGAAAAAAACACCAGACCTTACTAGAGAAGGCAACTCCAACGACATGGCACACGGTTCGTTTATTTGAGTTTTTTACGGTATCATTCTTCTTACCAAGTCTCAATTTATTGCCAGTGCGTTTCTTTTTGGCGCTTTCACCCTTTTCCCATACTAATGTTTGTTTGCCATTTTTTCTTTCAGTGGACCCTTCCAATCTTGCCATTGCCTTCCAGACTGGGGAGAAGACGAGCCGTGCCGGAGTCCCCTGTCTTCCATGGCTGCCATATCACTCGGCTCGCCTCACCTTCGTTTGTCCCGAGTGCGTTTGTTTTTCATGCTTTCCCTCTTTTCCCTGTACTAATGTTTGCTTGCCCTTTTTTCTTCTAGTGGACCCTTTCAACCTCGCCATTGCCTTCCAGAGTGTGGGCAAAGACGAGCAGCTGTGGAGTTTCCCTTCTCCGCCACTACTTGTACTACTGTTTCATCTAGTGAGCGTGCTTCCAGCGACCTTCCGTCTACTGTCGAACAGCCTAAAATGTCGGATACCATCTCCAAGCCCCCCCTTTGTAGTTACCAGGGCCTTGTCTAAGGTTTACTATAAGGGATTGCCCTCCCAACCACCACTCATTGCTACCACCAGACCTGGCCCCTTTGATGATCCAACAGGCCCTGAGGCAATTGTGTGGGTATGGTAACATTTTGGATACGGCGGTCATGTTTCAATTAACTTGGAGGGGTGCAAAGAGCATAAGTTAGTAACCCAAAGACACGGCAGCTCACGATCATTCCCATCAATCTCTCTCACACAATTCAAACCCCTGATATAAAATCGCCCCACAGCCCCTTCTCCCTTCCCTCGCCCCCGCCTCCTTCCACGTATACCGGGTACCGCCTCATCTTCCTCCTACCACCTCTCACAATACCCCGTCCCCGCATCAACCCATCCGCCGGCGGTGTCTCCTAGAAATAAAATTGATAACCTCCAATCACCAACTGCCACTCCAACCACTTCAAATAGCATAACTAATTGGAACAGAGGACACTCACGACATCTTGCCTCATTCGTAATCTTCACTCTCCCTTCTCCCACATGCATAGAAATTATCGAGCCTCTGCCTTGTGCTCTCGGATTTTTTTCTGGTCTTCCATGGTAACGATCGCAGTATTCATGGCAATTCTCTGGGTTTGTTTTTTCACAAGTTTGATGTTCGTATTTTCCCTCTTCTGAGCCAGATTATCTGTTTTCTGACTGATGTTTGCCGCTCCCTGCCCCAGGTTATCAGTCTTCTGTCCAAGGATATTCGTCTTCTCTCCGGTTTTCTTGATCTGGCGGTTAATCTTCGCATAGTCTGATCGATTTCTCGATAGGAGTTTCATAAAAATAAAACTGGTGCGAGAAGAGAGGCATGCCAGGACGAGCGAATACGATTCTATTAAGTTTGACTTCGGATTTCAGCGTTGACTATCCTGGTATGTAGTATACATTCACAGTGCTATAGAGACTCTCAAAATTCGCTATCTCAGGTAACCCTACAATTAGACCGTTAGCTCGCGATAGGTTTAGTTTGATAGGCTACCAGAATTGCGAATACCAGTTAATGAGATGCAACACTTCCAGTATGCCGATCTTATATCGTGTCGAGGAAATGCTAATCCTTCCCACGAGCTTCTTCACTGAGGATCCCGAGATTATAGGGGTGCCTGAGATGGCGGATTTCGAGAGTTTTTTTTTTACCGTAGTTTCTCTGCATATTAAACTTGGGTAATCCGCGTCCCGTGATTACAGGTTTAAACTCGCTTGAAGGGAACCCATATTGCTCGTGTTGGTAGTAAATGACGTCAGGGTAATATTTACCGATCATGGTTGGGGACTTTTCCCGGGGGTCTCTCCTGCCTGATACTCGAGTACCATACTATTTTCTTCCTCTCTTGCTTAACATAATAAGTTCGAGGGTCAACGAACTGAATGGGACGGTAAGTGGTATCGTACTTGTATAGTACAGTGCAGCAAAAGAGTATCGGCAAACATTAAACCGAGTAGGGCCATTCGCTGTGCCTTTTTGTTAAAAGTTGTGGGAAATAAGAGAGTAAATTAGAGAGGACGGCGATACTTCAGTCAAGGCTACCTGCAACTGCCTTCTCTCATATTATTTCTTTCGGTCTCATCTTACCTCCTCCTCCTCCTCCACCTCGATCGGCCCACCCTTTGCATAATTGCGCACTGCAACCCCGCAACCGGCACCTCGGACCCAAATGCTGCAAAATGCCTGCGGCTCAAATGTTCCCAAGTCTTATCACTTCGCGAGAAAGGGTTCTGGAAGCCGTTAAATATGTCACAGATCTGCTTCACAACACCCGCACCCAAAATATAGCCGGCCTCGACATCAACTTAGACGAGGTCGAGGAGTTATACCCTGACCATCGCCTGCGGCGAGAGGACATCACCTGACATGGAGAAACGTGGCCCAATTCCTGTTTCAAAACCGTCAAATGCTATAAGAAAGTTACTATACCCAACAGCACGTTCACGTATACATGCAAACACCTCCTGATTTACATTAAGACCAGGCTTAGGAGCCGATTCGAGGATGTGAGTATGGTTAGCCCGACCAGAGCATCTCTACCATTTTTTCAACCATAATACGTCTGGGGAGAGAATATTTGCAAGGAGATATTTCAGCTGGTTAAGATGGCAGATCCCGAGAGAAGCTGGTAGAGGAATGATTCTGTATTTGGGAGTAGCGAGCATACTGATATTATTCAGTAAGTCCCTCCATCTCTTCATATTTCCCCCCCTTTTTTTTTTCGCATTGGATCCAACGATGAATGGGATGGAAACAGTTACTTGTGCCATCTGGGATTCGGTAACAAATTGCATCGGAACCACGGGCAACTATTCACGTGGGATACCAAGCTTCCTTGCTGGCTACAATTTCCCTAGCTGCTATTGTTATAGTACCCTACCGAACGGTTTATGGAATGATCATAAACGTGGCTGATGGGGTATGCTGGGTGAAGAGGAGAGTGGGACCTATCTAAAGTCTTGGGTTTTCGAAGCGAGAGACTGGGAAGAATAGGCTTGGAATTCGTTGATACTTCTGCTCCTTAACTTGACCGCGAACTCAAGCAGCACCCATCCTATTCTCCACCATCCCCCGCTTCTTCGTTCATACCCACCCCCGGCACCATCGGCGCCATTATTCTAGACCTAGCTCCTATCTCATTTCTATGCCTTCGGGGGGGGGTTCAAAAAAAAACCCCCACCGTGCTTGTCCTAAAGCCCCCCTCTTAGGGAAATTTCCCTTGATCTAGGGCCTAGACTCCCGAATTGGTGTGCTAGGAGAGTTCATGCATGAGATTCCGGTGGCTAATATACTTGTAGCGCTCTTGGTTTAGTGTGCTGATGTTGGGTCCCGGTGACTTGACTGTATCGATACACATGTCAAGTATACTTTTTTGGCAAGAGCCTTCCGCCTTGCTTCATATTATTTTCTTGAGCGATATTACCTCGCTCTAGCCCGGAACAAAGATCTGCTTCCAACCAACCTTTTCGTGGTTGTGTGTTTGTCGTGGGTCGTTTTTGCGAAGGGATTCCTGCTGGACTTGAGATAGACTCGAGCCCTGGCTGCCTTGCCATAGAAAAGTGAAGCCTAGTGGGGCAGTCGGAAACAGAAGTGACTAAGCTAGGCACCGGCCTTGTTGCGAGCAGGCTGAGGTTGAAAGGCCAAGATGAAAAGATCGGAGAAGAGAATCAAGGACATATAACGGCTGAGCTATATAGGTGTAGAGGTAGTTTAGCCCAACTAGCAGTGTAGCTTTTCCAAAGCCTAAGCAGGCAATATCCGTTTGATCAACCGAAATCCTCCCTCCAATCCTCCCATCCTCCAGCCTCTTCCATACCTCCCTGACCTACTTTCCTGAAGCTACAACCCTCTACCAAATGCCCCATGTTCCTATACCCCCCCCCCACTAGTTTCCTTCACCACTGTAAAGTGCGCGATAGATCCTCAATCTTCACTTCCCGATATTCCTCAATAGGACATCATGAATACCCCCCACCTTCCTGCAGCCCTCGCTCCTTACTCATGCATAAGAGCAGCTCCATTCATATGATCCTTGTGTTCTAACACTTCATATAGTTGATGTTAAAGGTTGCATACTGTGTGAGCGCGGGCAGTTCCGGCTGGTAGGTAGTGGAACCAGTTTACATGGTACTCTATCGTACTCTCCAAATTCGACCTTCGCTATAAGGAATGCACATGATCTGATCAAGAGGAAAACAACCGCTAGCCAGCGAAGGTGGTTAAAACTGAGAAGGGCGCTCACTAAGGACTAAGTATCGTACGAGTATGAGTTCGGCCGGGGGTGCCCTTGCTGTATAGGTTTCTATGATTGGTAGGCAGTAATGTAGAGTAGTCATAAAACCCGGTAACGGTATCATGAATCCAGGCTAGAATACATCACACCGGGTCACTCGCCGAGTGTGCAGACGTGAATGTTTGGGAAGCGAGAAAAATAAGCTTGATTTTTGCTATTGCATGGGCAAGAGTAAGTTTGTGTGCTTGATCCAGAAGGGAAGGAAAGGGAAAAGGAAACAAAAGAAAACAAAAGGGAAAGAGTGACAAGATCGGCGATATATGGACAAAGAGGAACCTAGGGTTAGAAACAAAAGATGAACAAGAGTTGATACACGACCAGAGAGCGGCATACCATAGTGGAATAAGGTATGGTGGTCAGGTTAGGGGGAGAACGGGGAAGAGGTTTTTTACAAAAATAATAATGTTCAAGAGTAGTCTAATGACAAGATGAGCAGCGAAGAAGAAAGGGTTAATTGTGGAAGGAACTAGTTGGACAAAGGGAGCAGTATATACGGTGGTTAAACAGTGAATCCAACAAAAGGCTATGGGAACCGGAATTGTTTGAGCAGCTAGGATACTGGAGGGCAGCCGAGAACTCGTGATATCCGGCTTGAAAGTCGGACACAATGCCCTGAATGAAGTTACAATATGTCAGGAATCTTGCATCATGGGATTCTTTCGTTATGCGGTACACTTGCCAATGTACCTGTGCCTGGAGGTGTACTGCAGTGCATCTGAAATACCTAACCTGCCAGAATTTTTCAATGATCGTCGCCATGTGTACCTTTTTTCATCGTTGATGGCCATTAGAGTCGTCAAGAGGGATTCACCGTATGGGTTTGCCCATCTCAGCATGAAAACCGGCCCCCGAGCACCTTCCTTTCAATCATGATGACGAGGGACGTGTGTCCGATCCTTTGGGAGAGGGTAGCCCGAATGAGTTTCTAGTACGAGCCCGATGAAAGAGAGAGATCTACAATCAGGGGCCAGCCAATTTTCGGAAACCGCAGGGCACTCACGGGATACCCAACCTCCACTACTTGTATATGAATAAATATTACATCTGGGTTGGGAGAAGGAAGACCTAATCGCCCATCTGCAGCGCACTTTTGGTCTAATCCGTACTGGTGAAGAAACTAGTTGGAAATCGGCCGATCCGGCAGAGGCTGTAGAAGGCGGCCTCTGGAAGCTTGGGGAGACTAGAGGTGACTGGAGGAAGGAAGGAAGGGAATATCTGTCTGCAAAACTTATAAGACCATATCCCGGAACTTTGGATAGAACGTGCTACTAAGTATACTACTTGTATCCCTATGGAGTTTTTGCCTATGCAGGTGCCTAATCCCACCTGTAAATCTTGTGAAGTATAATATCTCTCATATTTAGACCTTACAGCTAGCTGAAGTACCCCTCTCGCATTTCTTTTCTGAGTGTGACAGATTGGAATCTGCTTTACCGCTAGGATATCCCAGCCGCAAAGTGACCTACTTGGTCAATAGGACATCTTGTCGTTCAATCCGGATACTTGACGATATGGAAGGGACGTATTTAGGCCATTCTTGGTACCCCGCCATACAAACCACTAGATTTATATTTCTATAACAGTTGTCGGGACTGTAGCTGCTGTCATATTATGGATGAGGTTTTGAGTCCTTCAAGTTGAGCTAGAACCAAACAGGTGCAATGTTGAAATATTTCATCCATCTGTAACGGAAAAATGCCGTAAATTTTTTAGAAAAAGCCGATTTCTGTGGAAAAAGAAGAAGAAAGAAAGAAGAGGAGGAGATAATTTTTTTTTTTTACCTTTTTGATATGACAAGGAGCTACGAATCTTCAATACTTTACAAGTGCCCGGCATTTGGAACCAGAACATTTGAGTCAGAATTTAGTATGGGCGCTCAGGCTTGCGTAGACAATTCGCCATACAAATTTTGCCCCCTGTGTTCTGGTACTTTTTGTCTGTAACCTGTACACACCGACCAGCAAAAAAAAAGGCTAAACCAGTGCATCAGGGGAAAACTCTCCGCATCAAGTGTTCGAGCCTGAATTGCGTTTTCCTAACCAAGTTGACCGAACTCGCACTACGCCTTTATAGTTTGAAGAGGAGATATGAGATTCGGGAGGGTGGTTTAGTTTATAAGTTATGATATATACCCTTTTCCGAGTTATCGTTGCTGTGGCAGAGTTTTGGATTAAAGTGCAAGTTTGTGATCGTCCCTTGAGACACCGGTTTATCAACTTTATTCCTAACAGAGGAGACACCGCCGGTGTTGCTTTACACTCTTTCACTCTGGTTTTACGCTCTGAGACAGTGAACTTCAGTTAAGCCAGCAAGTCTCTTGACCTTCTAGTGGTATCTTTTTTCTTCGGGAATTTTGGGCACTTTGTCTCAGGGGTTTTTGGTTCCTGAATCGGAGAGGGAATGTGATTTATCCTGGTCCGGTTCAATAATATATTCTTAACTAGGCAGGTACTGTTTGCTGAGGTGGCTAAAAAACGTAATTTTTTACACACACGGGCTGTTGACTGGGTTGTTGTCATATCCTCCACATATTTGGGGGGGGGGAGGTAGTGGATATGGTGGTGGTGGTATGTGCGGTGCATGGTCCACTGTTTAGAATTTTGTTGCAATGAAGTCACCGATAATCACTTGGGGATTTCCCATATAAACGAGTAATGGAATCCAGTGGCTACCGGCAGACCAATTTGACGACTCGATAGGTAATCCTGGCAATACCCTAACGGATCACAGTATCAGAGGCTACTGTAGCCCCCGTGTGACCAGTCCAAGCGTGATTCGAGTAATTCCAGTTTAGAGTTATGATAGCACAGGTGTGCTTGGTAGAGAGAGGATGGGAACTTAGGGTGCGTCTGGTTGTCATCCATCTTTGAAAGTGCTAAAATCGCAAAACTTGAATTGTACCCTGCAACTACAGTTTTCCGAAGTTTGCATAATCTGTAAAAGTACAGATGTGTTACAAACCTATCCTTAGTCTGCCGGACAAGGCACACCCTCTTCTTTAACAGCAACAGGTAACGATACGTACCGCTCGTCTTACCGCTCTTCAGGTCTCGTAGCCTTAAGTCGCCTAGGGAACGCTGAGTCCTTTCACTCCTAGCCCTTGCGACTGCTCCTTAGCGATGCGTTCTCGGAATCACCTTTCGGTCGGTGATGTAAACG
>QFET01000204.1:0-11618 GCA_003316355.1 Tuber calosporum | reverse complement strand
GCATGTCCCCATTTTATGCCAACTATGGGTTCCACCCACAAACAGAATGGATGAAAGAAGGCGAAGCCCAAAATCCTGGAGCAGGAATCTATGCCCACTGGATGCAAACGATCCATCAACAAGCCAGAGAGGCCTTAGAGCAAACACGGGAAAACATGAGCAGATATTACGATCGCAAAGCAAAACAACAACCTGACATATAAATGGGGGATCAGGTTATGCTCAATGCACGAAATATCCGCACTAAGCGACCATCAAAGAAACTTAGTCCCAAACTCTATGGCCCTTTTAAGGTATTGGAAAAGAGAGGAGAACGCGCTTTCAAACTGGAAATATCGCCACGATGGAAGATGAATCCGATATTCGATGTATCACTGTTTGAACCATAGCGCATATCGAAACGACTGGCCCGGGAACAACCACCCAGAGAGCCGGAAGAAATAGATGCGGACTTAGAATGGGAAATTGAAAGGATAGTGCAGAGTGAAATAATCTCTTACACTAGAAGGGTTCGCGGTCGAAATCGACAAATGCGCGAACTACGATATTTCGTGAAGTGGACAGGGTGTTCAGAAGACGAGATCACATGGGAACCACCGGAGCATTTAGAGCGGGCAAAGGATTTAGTGGAGGACCTTCATAGGGAAAATCCAGATATGCCAAAGCGGGCAGATGCTGAATAACATGAGAAAGGTTTTCCTAGAGTGCACAAGCAAACGCATTAGGTTTTTCACCCTACCAAGTTGAGTTCAAAAAAGGATACTTTGTATTATATATTTCGTTTGTTATGGAAAAACAGAAGGCAGGGTAACCTTAGAACAGACCAAACGGTTCGAGACGAACCTTTGGAGAAGGGAGCTCGTGTTAGGCACATAACTACCATGAGGGCCCAGAAGAGCAGCTTGAGAGCTCTGTGCCTGAAACTCCACAGACTAATACCCCCCTCCGGCCCCGACGTTGGCCCCGGACGACAGCACTGGCGCCTTTTGCAGTTGCTCGCAATCGTAGAAAGAAGAAATATTGGAACCTTTCTCGTAACCCCGTATACGTCGTCGCCGTCCGTCCGACCGGATCCACTCCGCAGGGAATATAGGAGGGCATCTCTGGCTACGTCAGGGAAAAGGAACCAAGCGATTCCGTCTAGAACTCGCGGAGTTACCTCCCACTGAAGGCAAGAGACCAAAACAACGTCCGGAAGCCTAGGAGGGAGTGGTATTCGGGCTATTCCGTAGACAATAGTACTGAACCCCAAATGAGTGCCTATCATAGGCAAGCAAACCTATCGGAACATGTCGATAAGGAGAGGCAGTCCAGCACGAATTGGTATTGGACTGATCGTCAACGACTAGTCATCCTGAAAGCCAGCGGCAAGAACGGGTCAACCGGAACGAAGCCGTATTGGTCCATACCCAAGTTGGCCCATTGGTGTTCTAAGAAACTATTGGCAAGTTCCAAACTGGACGGCCATAGTTTGAACAGCAGGACGACGGCTGTTATCTCTTACCGGGAAGGTGTGAACACCCACGGAGAGAGAAGTGCTCTTATCACGCCATTAGCTGTGCGGGGGAAAAACTTTCAGGGTCAAAGTGGGTTTGCTGTTGGATTTTGTTGTGAAAATTGTTAGTAGATACTTGGTTGTATGGAGAACGGATGTAGTCCGCGAACACTCAGACGCGGGATATAAATATCGATGTGCCTCCCCAACTTTAGCCATCATCAAGCAACAGAGAAGAGATCTTATCAATATCATACGTTCTACCTTGAAATCTTGAGCTTTCCTAGACAATCTCCGTCTACGATTTGATTTCTTAAGCCTAGCCTGATTCGCTTGACCTTAGAATCGGCTACCCTTAACATGTATATCCCTAAACCTGTTAGGCATTAGGCGGATTGGAGGATTTCTTTTGTTTAGGGGTTGTTACTGTTTATGACAGGGGTCCACTGAAGAGCAGCTACCATCATATAGGAGATGGTGGACAATGACCAGGTGCGGGAGGCCCACCATATATGTATGTTAGTTACCACTTCATAGCCTCTGGCTGCATAAGCGTAATGAAATATAATAATAATAATAATACCCTGCGCATGGGAGGTCGGAACCAACCAATGCGTGAGCTAAGGTACTTTGTAAAGTGGACTGGCTGTTCCGAAGATGAAAATACTTGGGAACAACCAGATCACCTAGAACATGCACAGGAAGTGGTGGAGGCATTTCATAGGGAGAATCCGGATATGCCAAAGCGGGCAGATGTTAAATGACAAGGAAAGGGTTTTCCTAGCGTGGCCAAGTAAACACGTTAGGTTTTTCTCCCTACCAAGTCGAGTTCAAGAAGGGACTGATCTATTTCGGAAAATTGTTAAAGGATGGGGTTTTATGATTGTTTATTTAATTTTTCTTTATTGTTATTTTTGGGTTCCGTAAAGAGAGGGTAACCATGGGAAAAAGCGATTCGGGAGAAACCGCACAGTGGAGGGAGCTCGTGTTAGGCACAAACGACTCCCAAGACGATTACATGACTTTTCAGAAGGAACTGCATGAATCTGAACCTTCACAGGCAATTACCCCCCTGCGGCCCCGGCGTTCGCCCTGGGAGTCGACACTGGCACCTAGTGCAGTTGCTCGTTTGCTAAGGAAAACGAGAAATTGGAACACATCTCGTAACCCCGTATACGGCGTCGCCGTCCGTCCGACTGGATGCTGTCCATAGGGTATATGAGAGGGCCTCTGTGGATACATGTGGGAAGTGGAACGAAGCGATTCCGTCAAGAACTCGTGGAGTTACACCCAGATATGTCAAGAGAGCCAGGGTAGTCCTAGCTGGGTATGAATGCGCGATTAAAGTAGGCTACTCCGATACACACCGAGAGTACGCTGACGCCCCCGTGATGCCTATAAGGTCAATGAACCTATAGGAACAAGTTGACAAGGAGAGGCAGTGATGACGAGAAGGTATTGGCCCGATCGTGAACACTAGTCTTCCTGAAAGCCAGCTGCAGAGCTGGATAAGACAGCACGAAGCAGATTCGGCCTACGACCAAGCTGGCCCCTTGGAGTTCTAATAAGTTATTGGTACGTTCCAAACGGGGCGGCCATATCTTGACAGCCGAAAGAAGGATGACAACTTAGACTAAGGGGGTCCCCACCCTCGGAGACGTCGGTAGCTCTGATCATACCATTAGTTGTGTGGGGGAAGAGAAAGTTTCAGGGTCCAAGCGGGTTCGCTCTCGGATTAAGAGACGAAGGTTGGGAAGATAAATACCTGTTTATATGTAACCCAGTTGTAGTCCCGAACACTCAGATGCGGGATATAAATATCGAAGTGCCTCGCGAGCTTTGGCCATCATCAAGCAACGAAGAAGAGATCTCATCAATATCATAAGTTTTACTCAATATCTTTACCTACGAGCCTTCCTTGACAATCTCCGTTTACGAAGAAAGATTTAAGCCTAGCCCAATTCGCGCGCCCTTAGAATCGGCTACCCTTAACAGTATATTAATATTTCTCCTTGTTACCAAGGCTCACTACATGACATTTGGATATCTCCAAGTCATACCTCTGGAATCACACAAGCTCATAGCTGATTCCACCTTCCTCGACGAGCTCCGGCTCGAACCTTCGCCCCTCAAAATACATGTCCTCATTCGAAGAAATACAAGAAAACTCCCTCTCGGAGATCCAATTCTATATACCTCAGGAACCTTCCTGGTTCACCGACCCCTTACTCAACCCTACCGAATCAGATTTCCAAGAAATCTACGAACACTTCTACGATCCCACCTTCCTGTGGAAACCGTTCCAAGACTACGATACGGAAGAAGAAGGAACCTCCAGTTCTTTCAGCTTTACCTCCCCCTCCCTCACCCCATCTCTTTGGAGACTAGGAAAACATCGAGAGTCCCAATAAGAACGAGATGGCCCAACAATTGACTGTCGACACCGATAAAGCCATGTCGGACATAGAGGAAGTCTCTCTAGTTGGAAGCGATCATGCACCTGGGCGCTCCAGGTCACCTTTGGCACTCCTCCACCTTTCACAGCCAAGTGGAGTCAGAAAATCGGCACCTGGAACTCGTTCAAGCACTCCCCCTCCTCCCGACGCGAGAAATCCCGCTATGGAAAGATTAGCAGAACATATAGGCCAGGCAATGATCTACTTCGACCGTCCCCTTCAGAAATCAGTTGATATGCAACATCTGGCCTACCGGTAACTATCTGGTCAAGCTCAGGATCAGGTAACTCAACTCCAGCACCATGCCCAGCGAATAACCCCTGGGGAACAAATCATTGGCCAAGAGTTGAAACTGGTCAATTCGGGACTTGCAATGTTAGCAACCGAAACCGGCGCACTGCAAGATATAACCACCAAACGGTTGGAGGCAAAGTTGCGGGCGCAGGAAGAACGGGCTGCACACCATGAGGCGGTAAGTACCCAACTTCATGCTAACATTGGGACAACAGGACAAGAGTCGCTGGATCGAGACCGCCAGCTAGAACAGGCTTTGGCTAGGCAAAAGACAGAACTCCTCCAAAGACAAGTGGCCGCACAAAAAGAACATGAGCGGACCAGAGAGGAGTTACGAGAACTGCACCAACGCCTGGAACAGGAGCGGTCAGAAAGAGAGGCCTATATGATCAGACAGAATGCAGCATCCGAACAACTAAATGGAATGTTGACTCTGGACTCCGTTGCCGTTACAACCATAGCGAAAGAAAAAACCACACCAAATTTTACGTTAAGCTTCCACGTCATTGGCTCAAAACCAATTCTTACCGCTTCCCCTTCCCCCTTTAAAGACTTTTATCAACAAATTGCCCTCTATTATTTGTTTCCCATCACCTTTTATCAACTGAGTCCTTGCTTCATCACCTCTGATGCCTCCACGGCTAAGAGGCAGAGGTAGGGGGGCTGCAAACCCCCTGGCAACCCCTTTCCAACCACAAAACATCTTTGAAAACCTATCCTCGCCTACAGACACCCCAATGGATGAAAATGCCATGGAGGATACTCCCTCTCCAGTCCAGACAGTTGGAGGCCCTGCTCCATCACCCTCTAACACAGTTGCCTCCACCTTCCTCACCCTTGAAGGAAGACCCCCCACCACTGAATCACTTACCAGGAGAATCTATGCAGTCAACAAAGCACACAATGAAGTTTCAGACAAGCTTGATGCCCTAGAGCAACACCTGATGGTGGTCCAAGAACGTCATATTAAGGACACCAAAGACCTACTCTCCTTGATCTCCACCCTTACCAACCAAGTTGCGCAACTTCAGTCACAGCAACTCCTACAACAACCTAGTACCACCATACAATCTACACTACCTACCACCACCACCACACAAACTTGGGCCCAAAGAGCTGCCAAAGCTTCCCCAGTCAAACCCCCTACCACCCTACCCACCAAGAACTCAATCACTGCCCTCCTCACCAAACGCGACCGTACGATTATCATTGAGAGAGATGGCACAGCACCACCTGATGACACCAACCACCTCACCATTCGCGATACAGTCAACACTGCAATCAAGAAACAACTGATCTCCAACATTGAGTTCACCCCCAACCACCATGTACGCCTTATTACAAAGGACAACATTCCTGCCTCCACTGTTCTCAAAAACCACCGCTTTGCCATTGAGGAGGCTATCAGAGCCACCATTCCTGCTGCCAATGGCCTCAGAAAGGATGAGATCTGGCAGAAGGTCATCATCCACGGCATACCTACCACATCCACCTTCCCTACAGTCCAAGCTGAGATTGAAGCATTCAATCCAGGCACCCACCTCCCACGCCCTCCTAGATGGCTCACCACAGAAACCCATCGTCAGTCCAAAGCAGCATCAGCTATGGTCCTCACGATTGCCGGCAAAGAAGCAACAGATAAAGCCCTCAACAGAGGGCTCTTCTTCTTTGGTAGAAGGTTCAAGGTGCAACACTACCTTGCCTTTGGACCTGACACCCAATGCTCCAGATGCCTGGAATTTGGTCACCACCCAACCCAGTGCACCAGAACCCCCCACTGCGCAATCGGTTCCTTGGAACACCCAGCTCACCTCCACACCTGCGGCAGATCTGACTGCCCCACCAAGGGCAAGGCATGCCTTCATACCACCATCAAATGTCTCAACTGCGGCAATGATCACCTGGCTACCTCCAAGTAGTGTCCCACCTACCTACACGCACACCAAGAAGCAACTGAGAGAAGGAACAGGGCTCCTTAGGTTTACTTGCTGTTATTTCCTTATACTTGTTAGGCCTAAGGCGGATGGGAAGATTTCTTTTGTTTAGGGGTTATTAGCGTTTATGACGGGGGTCCACTGAGAAGCAGACACAAACATATATGAGACGGTGGGCAATGACCTGGTGCAGGAGGTGCACCTTACATGTATGTTAGTTACCGCTTCATAGCCTCTGGCTCCATAAGCGTAATGAAATATAATAATAATAATAATGAAAGTTGACTCGGATGAATGAAACCCTGGTGCAACTACAAGTTGCGAGGAATCCACCAAGCGTGTGGGAAACAGTGGCACCACAGCCGGTGGAAAATCCGGGTTTCGAAAAACGAACCACGGCAGACAGCGGAGCAGAGTTCCGCTTTATTCCCCGAAGAGACAAGGGAAAGGCCGTGGATCCTGGGGATGGAAACGTAATGGCGGAAAAGAACCACCACCGCCCCCAGCAAATGCATCTAACCCAGGAGATGATGACCCTGGGTCGGAAGACGGAGGCGGTCCCTCACGACAGGGTGGTGAGCCATCACGAAGACCTTTGCCTGGCCGGAAGTTTGAATCCGTAGCCGACGCATGGGTAGACTGACTTGGGCAAGCCTTGTCAAGGACAAACCGCCGGCAAGCGGATCCACCATTCAAATTTGAGAATAAGCCGACTCAGAATATGCGATTATGGTTATTAAATTGCGAGGACTACTTTGGGAGGAACCCATGGCAATGGGAAAACGATGAAGAACGCATCAAGTATGCGTTAGGAAGGATGGAAGGAACCGAAGTAGCCCCTTTCTCGATAACCTATCAAAAGAAAATGACCGGGGACCACGGATTCCCAAAACATGAGGGTTATAATTACTGGATCACTTTCCGAGCCGAAGTTACCGAACGATTCTCAGTACTGCATAAGGCACAAAAAGCCTTAGCCGAGATGGAGAAGGTGCGGTATACAGGGGATATAGAGAAGTATCTCCTCACCATGGAAAACCACAACATCAAGGCAGAAGTATCTGGTATCGCTTGGAGAACCATAATTCAGCATCAACTTCCTATTGAGGCCATGCGTACACTATCATATGAGAATCATGACTTGGATAGTGAATGGATCAAGGCAGTCCGCAGGGTTACCAAAGCGGAAGAATCGTTCAAAGAACAGCAAGGGCTATTCAGAAAAAATGACCAGGGTAAAAGCGACTCCCAGAAAAGAAAACGGGAGGAGGAATCAAAATCTAGCAAGACCACTGCTGGAATTAAGAAACGAAAAACCTATACGGCAGCTGTAAAGGCAGCCTACAAATTGAAAAAACAAGCGGAAAAAGGGTAAAAAGCCCCCGCTGAAGGAAAGGTTGAGCATACAAATTGGGTTGAAGCTCATAAAGGAATCCCTAAGGACAAAATTGATGAAAGGAAGAAAGCCAATCAATCCACCCATTGCACATTGACTCACCACACTTGGAAGTTCTGCAGGAAACAGGCCCAAGTATCGGTTATAGGGCAAAAACGTGGAAATTTCAAACCCGAATATCGACGACCCCAATTAACAAAGGGGCAACCAGAACCTACGATTAGGGTGAACCAAGTCAACAAGCCCAGGATTTGGGAACTGGACGACATGGATGAAACCTAGAAAAGGTTTTCAGCCACCGGCAGCGACGGCGACCGGGTACTCGGTTATGGACCCCTAACCGAAACTGAAATCAAGAAGGGGGCTCGACCTCTGCAAGGTGATACTAGCAGGTATTCTGCACTTCTCCGTGGGAAACTCAAAACCAAAGCGAGAGTCACGAAAAGCAATCCAGACCTACGGGAGTATCGCAGACCTAAGCATGACAGGCGAGCAAGAAGCGATTAACTTGGACGCCGGCTCGTGGTAGTCCGGGACTAACTCTGGGAACCTAAAACTCAATAAGAAGAATGCGGAGCGCCACATTTGATGTATATCGGACCTCAGTACGGAACACGGTCAACCGATCCGGCATCCTTATAAAGCCCTAAATCCTTACAAGAGATCCAAGGAAGAGTGGATAGACCAGCGCTGACTAGGAACTTCTTAAGAATGACAAGGGGAAATTAGTCTAGCCTGGATAGTGAGAAGCCTTCCAGGAACAAAATATATTACAGGACGGCTGGACAACGGAATTGTTGGAGAAACGTAACTGGATCCCGCACATCAAGAAAAATGAAGTGGAAGAGAATGAGTAACTACGGCCACCTAGTTCACACGCTAAATGGAGCGTGGTAAATCCGTCCCGAACCTGGACTCCGCCTTTGTGGAAAGGATTGGCACGATAGACTCATGGGGTAAACGAGGCGATGCGTGAAGAATCCCTGGAGCCTAAATACGCTGATATAGTCAAAACGATACGAGTACGGCTCCAGTGGAGACAAAAGCGTGGGCTGAGAAGGGCAAATGGCAGGTGTATGGGAACCCTTCGGTAAGGGGTAAAGAACGCTAGTAGTTGGCTGCCCAGTACACCAAAGACAGAGATTTTAGTTTGTCTGAGGAGGATTAAATAGCCGAAACCGTGCGGGCATGGTAACAAACACCCTAAGTTACCACAACAACGAAAATGTCATACCAACGACCTGCACAGGCCCCTAGCGGCCCCAATAAACGAAATAAAACCGCTGCTCCTGCCCCGCCTTACTATTCATGCCCTGAAGGCAGGGCAACCATCAAAGCAAATGGAGAACGGATACCGATCCGTGTTTTATTAGATTCAGGGTCTAATATATTCCTAATTAACCAAGAACTGGTTAATAAACATCGCTTACCATACCACACCCGTACAAAAGACATCTTTCCCGTTACAACCACAGCGAAAGAAAAAAACCACACCAAATTTTTCGCCAAGCTTCCACCTCATTGGCTCAAAACCAATTCTCACCTCTTCCCCTTCCCCCTTTAAAGACCTTTCATCAACAAATTACCATCTATTATTTGTTTCCCATCACCTTTTATCAACTGACTCCTTGCATCATCACCTCTGATGCCTCCCCGGCTAAGAGGCAGAGGTAGGGGGGCTGCAAACCCTCTGGCAACCCCTTTCCAACCACAAAACATATTTGAAAACCTATCCTCACATACAGACACCCCCATGGATGAAAATGCCATAGAGGATACCCCCTCTCCAGTCTTGACAGTTGGCGGCCCTGCTCCATCACCCTCCAACACTGATGCCTCCACCTTCCTCACCCTTGAAGGAAGACCACCCACTATTGAATCACTTACCAGGAGACTCTATGCCGTCAACAAAGCACACAATGAAGTTTCAGACAATTATTATTATTATATCTCATTACGCTTATGGAGCCAGAGGCTATGAAGCGGTAACTAACATACATGTAAGGTGCACCTCCTGCACCAGGTCATTGTCCACCATCTCATATATGTTTGTGTCTGCTTTTCAGTG
Organism: Tuber calosporum; assembly: GCA_003316355.1. Taxonomy (NCBI): domain Eukaryota; kingdom Fungi; phylum Ascomycota; class Pezizomycetes; order Pezizales; family Tuberaceae; genus Tuber; species Tuber calosporum. The sequence continues at coordinate 1,975 of QFET01000204.1, read as the reverse complement.
GACCCCCGTCACAAACGCTAACAACCCCTGAACAAAAGCAATCCTCCCATCCGCCTGAAGCCTAACAAGTATAAGGAAATAACAGCAAGAAACCCTAAGTTGCCCTCTTCCTTCTCTCAGTTGCTTCTTGGTGTGCGTGTAGGTAGGTGGGATTCTCCTGGGAGGTAGCCAGGTGTTCATTGCCATGTTGAGAAATTTGATGGTGGTATAAAGGCATGGCTTGCCCTTGGTGGGGCAGTCAGATCTGCCGCAGGTGTGGAGGTAAGCTGGGTGTTCCAAGGAACAAATTGCGCAGTGGGGGGTTCTGGTGCACTGGGTTGGGTAGTGTCCAAATTCCAGGCATCTGGAGCTTTGGGTGTTAGGTCCAAAGGCAAGGTAGCGTTGCACCTTGAACCTTCTACCAAAGAGGAAGAGGCCTCTGTTGAGAACTTTATCTTTTGCTTCTTTGCCGGCAATTGTGAGGACCATAGCTGGTGCTGCTTTGGACTGACGCTGGGCTTCTGTAGTGAGCCATCTAGGAGGGCGTGGGAGGTGGGTGCCAGGATTGAATGCTTCAATCTCAGCTTGGACTGTTGTTAGGCACATAACTCCCATGAGGGCCCAGAAGAGCAGCTTGAGAGCTCTGGGCCTGAAACCCCACAGACTAATACCCCCCTCCGGCCCCGACGTTGGCCCCGGACGACAGCACTAGCGTCTTGTGCAGTTGCTCGCAATTATAGAAAGAAGAAATGTTGGAACCTTTCTCGTAACCCCGTATACGTCGTCGCCGTCCGTCCGACCGGATCCTGTCCGCAGGGTATATAGGAGGGCATCTCTGGCTACGTCTGGGAAAATGAACCAAGCGATTCCGTCAAGAACCCGCGGAGTTACCTCCCACTGAAGTCAAGAGACCAAAACAAGGTCCAGAAGTCTAGGAGGGAGTGGTATTCGGGCTATTCCGTAGAGAATAGTACTGAACCCCAAATGAATGCCTATCATAGGCAAGCAAGCCGATCGGAATATGTCAATAAGGAGAGGCAGTCCAGCACGAATTGGTATGGGACCGATCGTCAAAGACTAGTCATCCTAAAAGCCAGCGGCAAGACCGGGTGAACCGGAACGAAGCCGTATTGGTCGATACCCAAGTTGGCCCCTTGGTGTTCTAAGAAACTATTGGCAAGTTCCAAACTGGACGGCCAGAGTTTGAACAGCAGGACGACGGCTGTTATCTCTTACCGAGAAGGTGTGAACACCCACAGAGAAAGAAGAGCTCTGATCACGCCATTAGCTGTGTGGGGGAAAAACTATCAGGGTCAAAGGGGGTTCGCTGCTGGATTTTGTTGTGAAAATTGTTAGTAGATAGTTGGTTGTATGGAGAACGGATGTAGTCCGCGAACACTCAGACGCGGGATATAAATATCGAAGTGCCTCCCGAGCTTTAGCCATCATCAAGCAACGGAGTAGAGATCTTATCAATATCATACGTTCTACCTTGAAATCTTGAGCCTTCCTAGACAATCTCCGTCTACGATTTGATTTCTTAAGCCTAGCCTGATTCGCTTGACCTTAGAATCGGCTACCCTTAACAGTATATTGATATTTCTCCTTGTTACCAAGGCTCAATACATGACTATCGGATATCTCAAAGTCATACCTCTGGAATCACACCAGTTCATAGCTGATTCCACCCTTCTTGACGAGTGAATTCTTGAACCTCGTCTACCAAACTTTGTCACTTCTATCGAAACCCTCCTGTACGACTCCCTTCTGGGATCGAATTCCTACCATATCCCTACGAACCCTCCTGGTTCACCGATCCTAAACTCGTCCCTACCCCCCAAGATTTCGCAGAAATCTATTAAGAATTTTACGGCCCATCCTTCCGGTGGCATCCTTTCGTTGAATATGACAGTGAGGAAAGCGGAACCTACAGTTCTTTCTCCTCCAATATTTCCTTCACACCTTCAATTTGGGGATTTGGCAGACACCCCAATTC
>QFET01000199.1:28291-50918 GCA_003316355.1 Tuber calosporum | reverse complement strand
CTCCCTCCCTCACCGCCACCACCACGCACACACATACACGCATACCATCATCCACTCGTTCACTTGTCCATAATGTCACAGAGCAGTGCTGCATCATCGTCCTCCCTCCCGCCCTCTTCACAGATCCCTCTACCAGACTATTACGGGCCCCCTCAGCGACGGTTATCCACACCCTCCTCTCAGATGGCTCCTCACAACATCTCTCATAACCCTCCCCCGTTACTTGCTCACTCTACCAGTGATATCTCCCAAGCATCGACCGTCTTCTCAATGCCGGAAGAGGATGACGAGCACCCGCCGGATTCCCCCTCCTCTTCCTCCCGTGGCTCGCCTCCGCTAATATCCGCAACGACTACTCCTGTGGTTCCCCCTTCAGGCGCAAATCCTCAATGCAATCCCTTTCCTGCCAGTCCTTCCATTGCCGCGTCAGCAGCCGGATCCAAACGCACGGCTTCCGGGACCGTCAAGAGCACGTTGCTCGGCGCGTCTGGCCCTGGCTCACCCGCTACGCCCGTGACACCAAGGCCCGCGAGGATACGTGCGGGAATTGATGCAAGCCCGAGAGATGTTTCACAGGTATGCCCAACCTCTATGGAGTGCTCAATTCCTCCGTTGTTTTTGTAGATTGGTCGTGCTTTGTGCTTACACGTTCTTTTCCATGCATGTTGATTAGATATCCACCACACTCCGGGCGCGGTTGACATATGCCCTTCTCAAAGTGGAAAACAACTGGACCACCGAGAGCATTGATCAGATTGAAGCGCGCGTCGCTCAGGGTCAATACCTGTCTTCCTCACCTTCTCCACGCGTTCGTATCAAGCGCGAGCCGAGCATTGGGGATGACCAATCATCCAGTCTCGATTCCATACGACGGCACACGCGAACTAATAGTGAGCCCAACACGGCACATCCGATATCTGCTGGTAGCGCTGCCGGGAGGACGTATGAGGCCTTTTGGAAGAACCACCGGCCACACCCGGCCATCACCAAGAATCTCAAGGCTAAAGCAGCATCCCAGGCATTGGGAATGTCTACAAATACTCACACACCCCAACCCACGACGCCATCATCTCACTCACCCCAGAGAAGTGGGAGTAGTTTGCAACCCCCTGCCCAGATTGTATCCGATCGGGATAGACGGTCATACTACAATCCTCTCCGGAACCCGCCAACATTGACAACTGCCGGTAGTAACCTAAGCAACTACAGCACATATTCCAATGCGTCAATGGGGTCAATGGGGTCAATAGCAGCGAATACCCCGCCCCCACTAGTAGCACAGAGGTCAATGGAACAAGATGCCGTGGAGAGTCTGATGTTCCTATCGTCGCCCGGAAACTCCCGTCCATCGTCTCAGCAGACAATATCATCAGCACAAAACAGCCAACATTCACAGCCACCCGTTGCTACTTTTCTCCCCTCACCTACCCAGCCCCCGTCGAGAACCAGACACAATTATGCTCGCAACGCGACCACATGGCCTCGAGATAGACCGCGTCATAAGCAGCAGAGGACGGGGCTGGAAGGGCTTGGTGTAACGATACGAAGGGGTGGTGCGGACGAGGACGAGGATGATGCGACGGACGAAGATATAGGGCCCGATTCGGTGAACGAGAGGGCTAGGGACGGCCGTAGCGTTGGATCAAAGAACCGGGGGGGTAGAAGCGCCAATATAAGCCCCGTCGAAAGGGCCACCGAGGTTGCCAGACATAAGGGGGATGCTGGAAACGCTTCATCGAGGGCTGCAGGGACAGTCAGTACTGGTGGGGGAAGGGTCAGGATGGGAGCAAGTAGTAGCAACGCCGCCACGATCCGGGGCTAGAATCGTTGCCCGTTCTCTTTTGTGGCGGCTGTCAAGTTACTGTTGTGCTGGTTGTCTGTGCTTTCGAAAATCCCTATGATTCGCTCCGGAAGGGTTGCTTATTTTGGACGGCTTCTTGATAGGTATTGGGGAACTTTGAACAAATTGGGTGGTATAAATTCTTTTTTTTTTCTTCCCTCACCTTTTTTCATTTTCATTCCTTTTTTTTTTTTTTTTTTTTTTTTTTTTTTTTTTTTTTTTTTTTTTTTGCTCGTCTCTTAAGGTTTCTTTTTTTTTTTTCTTTTGGGGAATTTTTTTACTTTTATTTTTATTTTGTGAAAAAATTCCCCCTTCGATTTTAATTCTTTGATTTGGGGGTTGCGGGAAACAGGAGTAGCACAGGACTGGGGAGTTAACGGGATGCATTGGACCTTCAGGTTTTTTAATCTGTCAGTGGGTTAGTTTTTTATTTTATGTTTACGAATTTTTTTTCTTCTTTATAGGGGCTGGGTCACTTGAGTGATGTGGTGGTGGTGGTTATCCTCTGATCTCTATTCCTCTCTCTCTCCTTCTCTCTCTCTTCTCTCTCTCCATGTCCGTGTTCCAACCGTCTCGTTTCATTCCCTTTTGTTCCATTCCTTTCAGCTTGATTTGATACGACAGTGATGACGAATTTGATGATATCCGCTGAAGTCTGCTTGGGCCCTGTCGGGACTGGTTATAATGGTGGGGATGGAAAGGAAGGGAAAAAGAGGGGGTAGAGTGCAAAAAAAGGGACGGGCTGTTTGGAATTGGCTGGCTGGTCTGGACTGGCTTGTGCAGGCGTTAGAGGATTTTAGAGAAGTATGAGGTGGGAGGAACAGCAAAACAGAGACGTGGTGAGATTCGGTGAAGGAACGGATTGGCTAGTTAGAGAAGTGCATATAAGGTACGGGATGGAACATAAAGGGGTGACAGGACATGATCCAACCAGATTTGTCGTATACTTGTTGTCTACCTGCAAGAAAGAGAAGACCAGGCGAAGAAAGAAAAAGAATGTTAAAGGATTGGTTGGTTGCTGCTACATTCCGTCCGTTCTGGAAATCTGATGAATGGTTATGTGATTTGGGTATTTTCGTCTGTGTGTTGGAAATGCTGCTTGTATCAAGCATATATATGTACTGTATCGTACCTAAGTACGGTGCAGTATGTGTGGTTGTCGCAGTTAATTATCTCTTGCTTCCCCGTTGCACATCAATGTATGCGTTTTGGGAGGCTCGAGAGGGCTGCATTGCCGCTGCTACGGTTTCGTGTGGTTTCCGCGAAACGAGTGATCGCATCCATACCTCCTCCCGTAAGCGAAGCCAGCAAAGTAGACCCCATTTTTTTTTTTCCCTTTTCTTTTTCTTTTCCACCTTGGGGGGACATCCATCATCACAACCCGAACCTTGCTTACCTACACCTAGAATACACCATACTACCCTCGAACCCTCAAACCCACGGTCTGTCTCCCTCCCCTTCCACCAGTAGCAGCCACGCGCTAACCACCAACCAGCGTTTTCAAGGACCACCTCTTTCAGGATCTACCTTCCCTTCTTTTTTCCTCTTCGCCTCAGCCAGCACCCAACACTTGACTCAACCCAACTCGCGCGCTCCGATTGAAGCAAACAATAACAAGGGAGAACAGAACAGCGGAGAACAGAGAAGGCTAGTACCTTGTCAGAAGGTAACAGAGCCGCTACTTCCCGCCATCGCTGTTGTGAAAAGGCGAGGGAAGAAAAGGGGAGCAAAAATGTTATTCGAAGAGGAGGATGCAGCGCTATTGAAGAAATGGATAATCAAACGGTTGGAGGATATGTGTGTCTCCTCCCCCCCACCCCGCTTCTATCCTCCCGTATCTTGTGCTCTGCTCCGCTGTACTGTACTTCAGGGCGGTGGCGATGTTAATATGAAAAAAAAACAAAAAAACAGTTCTGATGCCGACTCGGATGTGCTGGCGGATTACGTGCTTGCCTTGCTGAGACATGATCAGACGCAGGAGGAAGTTCAAAAATTGTGCATTGAACAGTTGGATGATTTTCTTCATGATCGTATTTGCTCCCCTTGTTTTTCTTTTCCTTCATCTTCCTCTCTCGGGTATGGTAAGGGTTAATGTGTTTGCTCTGGGAGGGAGGGAGGGTGGCGGAATTCAATAGATACCGCGCAATTCGTTAAGGATGTCTTCGTCACGCTTGGGAACCAGAATTTTATGGGTATCAATTCTACACTTACTGGTACTCCGCAACCACAGCAACCACAGCAACCGCAGCAGCAGCAAGTACAACCGCGGAATTCACAGCCATCGCTTTCGCCTGGGGTTTCTCACTCGTCGTTGGTGGCAGCAGGGCCAGCAGTGGATAATCGTGGGGCGGATGTTCGGGGGATTAAGAGGGAGAGGAGTCACTTTGAGCGGGATAGGGAAGGGTCGTCTGGACGTGACGCATATTCACCGAGTATGGGGAGCGCGAGAGGTTACAAAGCGCCGCGACGCGGAGGTGGTGGTGCTCCCAGTGGTCCCGGGAGATGGAATGGCGGGAATGGGAACAGTGGCGGAGGTCATGTCAGCGGAGGAGTTCCTGCGAGGGGTGGTATTGGTGGCGGCAGTGGATATGGTCATCCCCAAGGGTCCACGGAGATTCCGTTTGTCCCTCCTGGTGGTCCTCCGGCTCCCCCGGCTATTCCCCAGTTCGGTATGCCGCCCATTCCACCTCCTGGATTTCCCTGGGCTATTCCTGGACCTGGTGATCCTATGGGCGCATATCTGGCTGCCCAGGCAGCTGCAGTGGCATGGGGCGGTTTCCCACCGATTGGCCCCCTGGCGGTTGGAAAGGGTGAAGAAAAGAAAGCTATCGAGAAGGTTGGAGAGAGGTGCAAGGATTATGATGAGAAGGGGTTCTGCATGAAGGGTGATATGTGCCCTTACGAGCACGGAATGGATCGCTATGTTGTACCAACAGAGACCTCTGCTGCCGATGGTTGGGATCTTCCTTTTCCGCTCGTCGCAGCAGCCTTTTCTGTGGCTAACCCATTGGCAGAATATGATCCAAACAACTCGCAACTGTTCTCTGCTGATGCGTCTACTCAGAATAACCATAGCAATAATAATAATAACAACAACAGGGGTCATGGAGATACCAGAGGCCGTGGTAGAGGTAGAGGAAATCGTGGAGGTGGTAGTGGTGGCGGTGGCGGTGGCGGCGGTGGAAACAGAGGTGGCCGATCTGAATTCTCCGGTACCGGGCCTTCCTATGATCGCAATAATGCAACGCTTGTGGTTGAACATATCCCCGACGATAAGCTGGAGGAGTTGGCCATCAAGGCGTTCTTCTCGGAATTTGGAACTGTTGTGAAAGTGGATGTCACCCCGGATAAACAACTTGCCACGGTGAAGTTTGAACGTTGGGACATGGCTAGAAAGGCATATGACTCCCCCGCCCCTATATTCGATAACAGGTTTGTGAAGGTATTCTGGTATAAGCCCAATGCAGTGCAGAACGGGACTACAGCAGTAGCAGCAGCCAAACGTAAAGAGCCGTCTCCCGTCGCCGACGAAATGGAAATTGATATGGAGGGGTTTAAAAAGAAGCAGGAAGAAGCCCAGAAGGCTCACGAGGCGAAAATGCTCAAGAAAAAAGCCAATGAAGAAGCCGCGAAGGAGCTAGAGAGAAGGAAAGAAGAGCTCCAGAGGATGCAGTTGGAAGAGAAGCGCAAACTGGAAGAAAAGTTGGCTAAAAAGCGAGCCACAAGCGCCCCCGTTTCGGCTTCGCCCCCGGCATCTGGGACCTCCCCGGCCGCTGGGGGGAATTCCAAGGCTGATGCTCAGGCAGCTACTACTGCTGCTCTCGAGGCGCAATTACGAGCTCTCCAGGCAGAGGCGCAATCTTTGGGGATTGAAGGTGGTGATACCGTTCCTGAGTATGGCCCTTACCGGGGGAGAGGCCGCGGCAGGTTTCCATTCAGGGGCAGAGGCGGGTATGTCCCCAGGGGGAGGGGAGTCTTTGCTCCTACTTTTGGATCCTTTAGAGGTCGTGGAGCATTCCCGACTGCCAGAGGTAGAGGTGGTACCTTGAAATTGGATAATCGTACTCGAAAAGTTACTGTCAGTGCTGCTGATCTTAGGGGTGGTAAGGATGAAGAGTTCAGACACTACCTTATGGTGAGAACCACATCTTATATAGCTGGCTTTGTGGGAAACTTTATACTAACCTTTACAGAACACCGGCCTAGAGGTTGAAGGTATTGAACCGCATTCCGACAAAGATGACACACAAATCGTCACATTTAAAGATAGAAGGACTGCCGAAAAGGTCAATTCCCCTCCCCTCTGCTGCCTTCTTTCTTCTCTTTCCTTCCTTCCTCGACCAGAGCTAACATCAAAATAGTTCATCTATACCGGAAACGACATCCCGAACGTTGGTGAAGTAACCTTGGCCTGGTTTAATGCACCGCCATCCAACCCATCCCCTAACAAATCTGATGATCCAAGTCAAATGGACATGGAGGAGAACGGCACTTCATCAGCAGCTACAGTAGCAGCAGCAAGTTCAAGTGCTATCCACCATCACCATATAAATTCTAACGATCATGGAGACGACGACGTCTATGAGGATGACGAAGGCCGCTGGCTCCCAGAATAAAATGAAATGAACGAGTAAAAAGAGAGAGAGAGAGAGAGAGAGATGGGGATGTGGAGGGTGCCTTTGGAGAGTGCTTTTAGGGAATTTTAAAAAATGAGAAAAATGGGGAAAACAAGGGATGGGAGTGGAGAAGCAATAGAGGGGAGGAGAGAGGTTCTGTTTAAAAAAATTGCTAGCTTCCGGGAGCAATCCTATCCCATCCTACCCCCGCATAACCCCTCTTACCGTTTTGTCTCGACCTCCATACTACATGGGAGCGTTTCAAATTGTGGAATCTGTATTGTACTCTATTTATTTCATCTCCCTCTCTATTATTCCTAGTGTTGTTTTCTTTCTTTTTTCTTATTATTATTCTTATTCTTCTGTCCTATTCCATAACGCGGATGAAACGGGCGAGTGTGGTGTTTTACTTTACTTTTAGTTTAGTTTACCTTCCGCTATATAGTTATACAGTGGTTAATTGAGTAGACGGAGGGATAGGTTTGACCGGATTGAGCCAGTAGACGGTTGCCGATGATTTGGTAGCATATTTATTTTTACATTATGCTGGTGTACTAACTTGCACAGTGCAGTATGATACCTGTGTTATGGAATCTTTCCGGGGACTTGATTCGTCTATGGGGTGTGGTCTGGTTCGCTGGAAGCGCTGGGTTATTTATAGTTTCTTGGTTTCATGATGTGCGGCTATTACATTTACTCTGAGGAATTCTGGAGGGGGGGAACAAGTTGGCGGTACCGTGGGAGGCACAACTGTGTATGATAGTTTGAAGTGAAGTCTGGATTGTTTGGAGGAGGGAGCGCATGGCGGTGATGGGAGGATTAAGTTCGGGGACAATTAGGGTTAGGCGAGTGCGAGGTTGTGATTGTTGGACCGTGATAAACTCTGGGCACCTTTTTGACATGGTCACTATAGGCGCATAGAAAGAGCAATCAGCAATCGGGTGCCAATTCTTGGCTCAGGGACACCTTGCTTTAGGGTCTGTACGGTACTGTATATACTGTGGCAGGTGGTTGTCCGTTGCTGTGATATCATACACCAGCACCCTTGAGGCTTATCGTTTGTCGTTGGCGATAACTCGTGCACCCGAACTTTTTTAGCTCGGGTCTCTCCGGCTCTTAGCCAGTTCACTCTCGGCTCCTTGATCTCTCCTCTCTTTTCCTTTCCCCCCCTACCTTTTCTACTGTACCCTCTTCTCTCCGCACGTGTAGGGATATCAATCCCTTGATCGCCACCATGTACCGTGTCATCGCTGCTGCGAAACCTTTGCAGCGCAGGCTGGTGCGTTGTGTTTCGACTGACTTTAGTTCACATGGCGGTGGTGGAAGTTCATTGGAGGGGTATACTCCACCCACGACCAGTCCAGCAAACGATATGATCGCGCAATTGGCTGCAAAACATCTTGATAGGTTGAGTTTGAAGGACTTGATTCGGTGGGTTCACGTGGATTGCTATCTCTGCATGGACTAATAGTTTGATTTGTTTTCGCCTTCCAGCTTCGGCCGTCCACCACTAAGCACCCAGTCTCTCCTTACCTCTGCACGCTTCACAAGAGAATACCTACCCGTCCGCCTCTCAAGGCGGATCCGAGCTCTGCGCAATCTCCCCTACATTATCGTTTCGAATCCAAACATTTCGACAATCTACAATAACTACATTGACTCGCTCACCGCCATCCTTGCCTTTCCCGCAGGGAGTTTGACCAACTTAACCGAGGAGAGCAGATTCACCGAACTCCTGACGGAAATTGTCCAGACGCACAGAAATACCATTCCTATCCTCGCGAAGGGCTTCTTAGAATGCCGTGGTTACATTACGCCGGAAGAAGCCACAAAGTTTCTCGACCACCATTTGAGAGCTCGTATTGGTACCCGGTTGATGGCGGAGCAACACATTGGCCTGCACCTCTCTTCAGTCCCGCAACCACCGACCGTAATTGCCCCGGGAAAGTCTTACATAGGAACTGTAGATACTGAACTCCGTCCCGCGGAAATCATCGAGTCGTGCTCTTCCTTTGTCGGGGATATCTGCGAGTTGCGATACGGTGCCAGGCCTAAACTCACCATCGACGGAAACCCCGACGTTACCTTCCCTTACATACCCGTTCACTTGGAGTACATAATTACAGAGCTCCTGAAGAATGCCTTCCGTGCGACCATCGAAGCCAATTCCCCAGTTCCCATAATTGTGACCATCGCAGCGGCACCCGGTCCGCCTGATGCGGGCGGAATCACAATCCGGATCCGCGACCAGGGTGGTGGGATCGCGCCCGATGACCTCGGTCACATATGGTCGTACTCCTTCAGCACCTTCGACGGCTCCCGCTCATCCATCGGGTCCGGAAATTCGGGCCATTTGGACGACGCGGATGGCAGGGGGGTTGATGTCATGGGCAGATTCACTGAGAGTGCAGGTGCACTGGAACCTAGCTCTATCGCTGGGTTGGGTTACGGATTGCCGATGAGTAGGGCTTACGCGCAGTACTTTGGCGGCAGCTTAAAGGTGCAGAGCGCATATGAGTGGGGGACTGACGTGTACCTGAGACTGAAGGGGGTCGGGCTTGATGGCCTTTAACTTTTAGTATCATATCCTTGAGAAAAATGAGGGAATAATCAAATTAATCATTGATAATTCGAGAGAGAGGGGGAGGGGCGAGTGAGACTCTGTGTGCCAAGATAGTTTGTTTGGACGTGCAGGAAGCGTTATTATCACCCGCTGCGTGTGTGTGTGCTCGTAATAGCTTGATTACCGTACCGTAATCCAAGACACGCCATTCCCTGTTTGCTGTCGGTTCCCTTGCTTTCTTGCCACCTTCCGCTGATTTTTTTTTAGCTACAAGTGGTGTACGGTATAGTGCTACTGTTGTTGGGTGCAAACAGTACTGAGTACTGAGGTGTGCGCAGGAGGGTGTTGGGCGCTGGTCTGAATAGACCAGAGACACTACTCGAGCACTGTAATTTTTGGTGAAGGAAGAAAGTCTATGGAACTCTTGGCGCACTGATGGCCGACCGGACTCGGCTGGGATGTTCGATGACTGTCATGTGGGTGACTGGCGGAAATGGTGGGTTAGCTATCGCCACTTTGGCCTCGGTATCCCGACTAGTGTACGCGCCATGGGTGATATACGGGTGACTATTGGCAATACCTTTGACGGCACTATTCATGTTGAAAGGGATGTGTCACTGGTTGAGGTCCGCTATCGGAGGAGCCGTCCCGCTTGCAGTCGATGTGGGGCCTACATACTGTGTCGTCTTGCGCCCTGCCGGTGGTACCTATCCCAGGGAAATTGAGCGCCGGTTTTGGAATAGAGTGCTAGCTGTGTGGAAGCGGTTTGAGGAGGGCCAGCAGTTGGCATTGGCTTTCAGATGGGCATTTGGAGGACGCAACATCAAGGACGGTAGTAGCCAATTGCGCCTTCCAGCCGGGGTGTGTGTCGGGATAAGTTTCTTGGAGAAATGGCAGCAGCGGCTAGTGAGATTGGCGATCGGGTGGAGGATGTGGATTTGGGCTTAGTGTCGAGCTGGCTTGGGCTAGGTGTGGGTTGACGGAGGAGAGGGCGGTTGAGGAGGAAGATCGATGTGAGGTTGTTTTGTTTTGTTTTGTTTAATTTTTTAGGTTATATTGGTGGATGGGAGATGGTTTTGTCCATGGTATGATAGTGGTTTGTTTTTTGACTAGTTAAACCAGATAGGCATGATAGAACTAGGGTAAAAATATACGGAGATTAAGCAGCTGCTGGCGGTCTCTGAGTGGTGGAGAAGGTCCTAGAGGCAATGTGGACTTAGTTAAATTACCTTAATACTCGGATACGGGCAAGTGCCCACCGCCGCCACAGTACTAAACTACTGCACCCCCTACAGCGCGGTGAATTGAATTTGATAAGCCAATCCCGCTATGAGAGAAGGAGTACGGACGGTACTGCACGTTTCGTACTGCGCTCACCACTTCCAAGGAAATCAGAGACATTTCCTTCACCTTCTGTATCACATCCCAAATCGCCTTTACCAAGCCAGCCAGTCACGACGGGGTATGGCAAAAGGTCGTACGTCAGCGTCCACACTCTTACCCCGCCAATACAAGTGCCACACGGAACCATGGATAAAAAGCCCCGCCCCCCTCTCCATCCCTCCATCTCCTTTCCCACTTCTTCCACAACAACATCAACAACGACAACAACAACAGTCGGACAAACTATCAACCACAAGTACGAAAACTAAAGCACTGCAAAAAATATTTCCCACGCGCAACCCTCAAAATGCGTTCTTTTATAGTGCTTCTCACCCTCCCTTCCCCCGTTCCGCCTGCATCCTGCTAACTTAACCACCGGTGTTAATAGATCACCGTGAAGGCTAGCACCCCCGACTCAGAAGTGCAAAAGATAAAGGACGACATTATCGCCCAAGGCGGGAAAATTGTGCACGAGTATACGCTAATCAAAGGATTCTCGTACGCACCCCCACACCCCATCATTTGAGCCGACCAGCTAATTAATGGTGTTTTATATAGGTGCGAACTTCCAGAACACCAGGTTTCCGCCTTCGCGGATCACCCGCACGTGGAGAGAGTGGAGGCTGATCAAGTGGTTACTACTCAGTAGTGGTGAGCTGTAAGTAGTGCTGTTTGTTATCATTGAGGTGGTTGGCATCCATACGTGTTCTCCGGTCCGACTCCGCGAATGAATTGATTTGTTGGGCTAATACGGGCTCTGCGAGGGTGGGGGCAGTAGGTACGCTTTTCGGCCCAGCCATTGAAAAAGGACACATTTTCTACTCCGGATGGGTAGTCAGTCGTCCGCATGCGCACAATGATGCGGTGGCTGATATGGAGTGGTTGCTTGCCGCTCGGTGGGGGTTGATTGTTTCATTTCTATTCCGTATTCTCCTGTTTGATTTTCCTCTCTCTTGCCTTTTGCTCCGTACTGTGCTGTCAGAAGTAGGCAGGGCAGAGGAGGCTTTGGTTTGGAGCTGGGAGGAACTGTGATGGGATGGATAATTAATCTTACTGAGTCTGAAATGAAAAAAGTTTGTGTGTCGGATCGAGCACTGATAGCCATGGTGCCGCCGCGTGGGTTTTGAGAAGATGAGTTATTTGAAGGAGGGGGGGGTGTTGTGGCCAATTTGAAGTCTCCACGAGGCACGAAAAAAGATTGCTCTGACTCGGATTTGAACCGAGGATCTCCACATCACTAGTGTGGCGCCTCACCAACTTGGCCACCAAAGCGCGAGGTTATGCATCACATTGGATCTCTTTGTGAGTACCGAGAGAAAGGAGTGAGGAGTATTTTCAAAACGAGCAATACACCCAATCCAACCAAACACCCAAACCTCACCCCGAGACCACAAGGTGGCTAACCAACTGCGGTTCCGGACGTCTATAGTGTTTTACTAAGTAATCCGTGCATAAAATTTTATATATACTATACATGATCGGTCAAAAGAAGCTTTCGTCATAACTCACTCACTCACTCACTCACTCCGTTTCTTGGACTACCTAGCTGACAAAAAAAAAAACCACACTCTTGAGCAGATTCAAGTTCAATCAATACACAATCCTATGTATCATATCCACCTCCCTACCACAAACCCTTCATCAAGACCTATCAAAACCCATTACCCCCAAAAAAAACAACCGAGCTCCAGATATGGATTATTTCCTCCCCTACCTTACCTACCCATCATATCATACCACCGTAGCTGACGAATCGCATCCACAGCGCAGTACTTACTACTCACTGCCTTTGACGTGCCCTGTGGGAGGGAAGGTGTAACACTCAAGTGGAAGAAAGGGCAAAAAACAAAACACACCAAGTATGATATCTAGAAGAAAGAAAGAAAGAAAGAAAGAAAAAAAAAAAAAAAAAGTATAGTTCATTGCGTTACCGGAGGGAAAAGGAAGCTCATAACGTATGAAAAATGAATAAATAAATACCCTCTCTCCTCTCGATGCCTTTTATAGCCCTGAGAGTGCTCGTGAGTGACTACTTGTGAAAAAACGGTTTTTTTTTTTACCCCCGGGTTTGTAGTGTTAGGCTTTTGTTGGTGTTCGCTGGGTAATGGATGGATAAGTTACTGTGTAATCCTTTCCGTCGATTGCTCGCGGTGGCGCTGAGGGTTGTGGTCGTAGTTATTCGGAAGGGATTGTGTCCTGAGCGTGGCGGAGAGTCTGTATATTCTTTTGCTTTTTCAAAAATCAGGGAAGGTATGATAAAACACTTCTTCTCTGTTTAACAATATATACCCGTTTTTTTTTTTTTTCTTGTGTTTTCCGGGAACTCACTGTGGTGGTAGCCGTGGTATAATACAGAGTTGGAAAGGAATCGTGTCGTCCCATTGCGGGAGCCGATTCGCCCTAAAGACACAGCACATCGAGAAAGGTTAACATTGTCAAGCCTCCATAGGGAGTAAGGCGTCAGCCATGTATTTCACATAATGCTGCTGTGGGGAAAAATGCTTATCCTGCTGGTGTCGATGCGGATTTTGTCGTTTTTCCCCACAGGAAATTGAAATGCAATGGTCCATGTTTGCTGTTCATAGATCATAATATTATCGCAGGAGCACATACACCTCCAAGAGAAGAGAAACCATTTCCTTTGACCGCTGGTTGGTAACAACAAGATCCCTTTGCGCTTAAACTAATAGACACTCCAGGATATTAGTAATGAAAAAGGTAAAGTTAGATATAAAGAAGAGGACTGTCACGGCTTCATTGAAAAGTATATCACATCGGAGTTTACAATATTTGACTCACGATAATCCCGTTCGAGGACTTGCACCTAGCTTTAAAGCCTAGCATCCCGAGTGAGTAGCAAGATTGCACGGCGCAGAGCTTGACTTCGGGTTATCATTCGTGGCTTCAAATTGATTCGTCCTAGCTGCATGGTACTAATGCTCTTGGAAATTGTAATATAAGCTCAATCACAAGAGAGTGTGAACGACTACCTAATTAGTGATACGTCACGCATGGATAAAAAAATGCGGAAAGTAAAAAAGGCGTTGTAATTGTATATATTTTCTCGTCACTACGCAAGCTTTCTACCATGTGCAACCAGAAAGGAGAGACGAAAGACCAAACTGTTTACGACAATCCCACCACAACAAAAGCCTGCTTTACAAAGCAAACCATCTCAACTTTTTCCTGAACCCTTTGGGAAAGAGTCTAATGTCTCCAGTGTTACTTGCACTATCCGGTCCATTGACTATTCCATGTTAGCACCTTAAAAAAAAAAAAGACAATAGAAAATATATATCTCCTACCTACTCCGATCACAAATCCTGACTGTTTGATGATACAAGGGCTGCCATAAAAGTTCTGCGGAAAGAGGCAATTTGCCTTGAGAACACCGTTCGTCTGCTCATTTGCTTCGATGAATCCGCGGACCTTATTAATAGAGCACACAGTCCGAATACGTGTGTCCTTACTACTCTACTCTAGTATTAGTATATGAAACGGACCTTAGAGAGAAATGTATTCATACATTAAATCTCAAGTAGCTAGTCCTATGTGTGAGACCATCTGGCTTTTCCTCCCCTTGTGGCTTGGGGCGTGCACGTATATAGCCAACTGCGGCAATGTTATCACCCGAATAGATCTGATTGCTATAGGTAGGTAGGAGCTCATGACCTTCAACAAGGTTCTCTATTCCAATGTGTTCACAGTGGTATTGCTGGCTTAGGCCAGCAGAGGATGGTTGAAATATCGCGAGGTTGGAAGGAGTATCCCACGCTTTCAAAAGGACGGGCATACGGTCTTCAAGCATTCCAGTGTTGCTAGGGGAAACAAAGAACCTTGAATTTTCAGATGCCATATCAGGGCCGTAATCCATTCCACGACCACTCGCTGGTTGCTCACGAAAACGAAGCGAGGTTATAAATAAGCCTGGCTCTGCCCAGAATCCACTACTAGAAGTGCCTGTGAGGGTATCGAGGAAAACAGCTGTGCATCCAATCAATTTCTGAAGATTCGAGCAACCCTCGAATGCATACGCCTTGGTGTCCTCAGGCAGGTATTGGATAGACCCGGAATTCGTGATAGGAAAATGCTTGCTCCATAAATTTTCCCTGCCAGATTTTTCTTGAAGCAGAGCTTTAACCTGAGCGGACAGAAAATCCAACGCCCCTTGTAAGGCATCAGAGGAAGCTAGAGACAGTGAGGTAGTGAGGGCTGGGTTTTCGATTCCCATGTCAGGGCTGGCGATTAATGGACTCCCCCTAATCCTCGGGTTGTCTGATTCGTTCAAGATTCCCTCTATCTTACTTCTCAGGTTGGCGTGCTTCTCAGTTTTGTCAACAAAATGGGGTACGAATTCTCCCACCGCTATCTTATTGTTGCTCGAACTGACGAATTGTTTAGTATTAGACGAGGGGCAGAGTTTAGCTTTCCCCGGCGGGAGGGCATGTGGTAAGGTTCGAAGCCAGAGGATGGTACTGAGGCAATTTGGTTCTCTGAGCTGGAGGTGGTTATGGGCTTTAACAGAAGGCCTATTCAACATAGCAGTATTTCCCCTATTCAGGGAAGAATGGGGGCTCAAGTCTTGCTTGGAGGCTGGATATGCAGCAAATGTTTGTTGATCTTTGGAGGGGCTATGAAGATATTAGTCTTGTTGTTGACGCCAGGGAATGAATATTATCCATACTGATCAACAAGATTCATAGATGCATATAGTTTAGCTAGCGCGCTCCCCGCTGGAGACTCTGGATTTTCTTCTAGCAGTGTTGAAGAGTTAGGAAGCCTGGGACTTGATCCAAAAATTGAATGACGTCCACCCGTGCTAGTACTCCAAACCAGGCCATGTCTAGAACTGCCGCTGGACGCCGGGGCCGGGGAGCGCTGACGATATCTTGGTTCCCAATTTTTCCGACGGCTATTCGTGATGAGTCCTCGAAAGCCGGTAAGAGGTCTAAGGGGCGAAGAGCGAGGTCCTTCAAGGGCGGTAAAGCCAGGAGAGCCACAACCTTTAAGAAATCATAGCTTAGTCAAATAACAAAAGAAATGGTTGCGAATGTATTACTAACTTTCAAATCCAATCCCCGAACGTGATAGTATCTCGGAATCCTTATGAAGCATGGCACCGAGATGCTGTTTCCGCTGCATTGAGGGCGGCTCATTAAATTGGGAGCCCTTGATATGGGTGAAGTTGCCTAGGATGGAGGCTAGTTAGAGACATAGGGTGAAAACAACGAGTGACAGGAAATGATGATAAAGGTGTCTTACTTTTAACCAAGGAGTTGGATGAGTCTCCTTCCGGTGAAAAATGAAAGACATCACCCCCCGGACTCTCTGGACTCTCCGAAGTGTGTTTTCTTTTAGGAATATCCCTGGGAGTCTGATAGGACTCATTAGGATGAGGTGTGGAGCGGCTAACTAAAGGCTCAGGTGTTTGTCTGGGTGCGCTAATGGATAGATTCCTCTTTCCTATGTAAACAGGCGAAAGATCGCTTGGGTTGGGGGATCCGGGGTTCCTATAGGAATCGCTTCTCGGCCTACTGGATGCAGGCGAATCAGGAAGTCTTTCGAACGGATCCCTGGACTGATTGAGGGTGCCTTCGTTGACTGCACAAGGTTAACTCAAAGCAGGAAATTGGATCTCAGAGAGTGTGCTGTACTTTTGCGTTCAAATGGACTGCAGTTCTTCCAGCCGTCTTGAGCAAAGGAAGAAAGAGAGAATTTTAGTTATGATTATTAAAAAACCCGGAATGACGTACCTGAGAGTCCCCAAGATCCCAGAGATGTATTTCTTGAATGAGAAGAATGAGGACTTACATCCTGAAGTCGCAGAGGTGTGAACGGGCTCGAAAATCCCTGATCAAAAGTAGGAGATAGCTCTTGATTTCTCCTAGCCTCTCCGTCTTCTGGAACAAGCAAATAATCTTCATCTTCATCTTGGGCTTGGTATTGATTGCCAGTCTTGTCCCTATAGCTTTCCACCGATGAAATATGAACGGGTTCACTCGAGGGCCAAGAAGCCTCACTGTTTGCAGCTCCCCGAATAGTGTCAGAGCCTGAGCCTATTTCCCCTTCAGATGTGGGCCTCATATCCGATGGAGGGCCCCTTTGACGAGAAGTACAGATCAGGAAAAGACCAAGAAGAGAAGGGGAGGAAAGAAAGTGGTAAGTATGGAGGGAAAGCAAATGATTATGAATTGGATGAAGAAGACAGAAAGGTAAATGGTAGAGGGCAAAGGGATCGGGCTTTTAGAGAGTGAGGGTATAGGAGTCTGGGTTTTGGGGTGGATGTGAAGTTCAGGTAAATTGGTGATGTGGGACACGCAGGCCTTCCACGATATGGTATACAATGCCTAGATCGAAAACCACGAATGGTATCATACGGGCACGCAACCGTTGTTCTCTATATTTCCCGTAAGCTGCATTCCGCAGAAATAATAACGACCTCAACGACAACGATAACATCGGTCACAACGATACTCTGCAAAAATAATCCGGCCAGACAAGAAAGCATTATCAATTAACGGACGGTAGCATAGAACAGACAAGAGCAGAAAGGGTTTTTACAGTACATTCAATAGGATACTAAAGCTACAGTTCGTAACGGGAACCCCACATTCCATATTTCTCGGAATTTCAATTGAATCCTTTTTCTCCTAATCTGGCAATGTCTGAAAAATACTAAATATCAAAGAGTAAAAGCACCCAAGCTTCCATTCGTCGTGGGTAGCCAGGGAATAGTACAAATTGCCGCTTCCACCTCCTTACCAAGTCCGCAGGGCGCCGGCCTCAGTGCCACTTCTCACTGAGGTTCCGAAAAGTGGCTTTCTCGTAGCCTCTCTCCAAACCTTTGTAATCCAACAGGCGGTGATAAAGTCCCTCCACTCCTCCCCGGGCATGATCCCCTGCCCATAAAAATCGTCCTCGAAAATCTCAATACAGCGCCCATTCTCACCATACTCCCCTTCCCTCGGAGGCCTCTCTTTAGCAACCACCTTCTGTACCGGTTCAATCAATTTCCAAACACCGTGCTCCGAGGCGCCCTCATCAATCTGTATCTTAACAAAAACCTCGACTTTGGCGCCAGGGGCTTGAGTTTTATACTCAACATTCCAAACGCCGCCAGATATCCACCCGCTGACGAAAGACATTAGGCCGGACCCGTACGCACCGGTGTTCTTGCCGTAACGAAAGCACTCAAGGTGGTAATCAGAACCAACAGGCGCCTTCGTGATCTCGTAGAGAATATGGTCTTTGTCGATCATGCTCGTGCGGGAAGAACGAGCCAATTCGCGGTGGGACATGACCTCGGGAGTTCCCTCTGATGCAGCGTAAGCATTCAAGTGAATCTTCATGCCGCCAGAGGAGATGGACTGAGGGAGACGGTATATCGGATGTGATGGGCCGGTTTGCAGAATTGCAGGCGGGGGTTGGTGTTGGGGAACGACATTTCCTTTGTGTGCTTGATCAGGAGTAGTGATGGCAATCCTGACGGATCCATCAGAGAATGGAGTCGTCGTTGTTGGATAAATGATTGAAAGGGAAATTTCTAGAGCGAGTGGAGACATCCTGGCTATTTTGGTGGTGATAAAGGTGAGGTAAAGTCGGGATAATTTCTCGCCCCCGAAATATTGAGAAAAAGCTTACCAAGGAGTCGCATCGGCCTTGTGGCAAACTACTACGGTATATCAGATCTCCAAGCGATCCTTGTTGTGCTATAACTTACAGTACAAACCGTAATGTTGAGCACAGAGGAATACTTCTGCAAAGGGTGAAGGACATCTGATGCCCGAATACAAGGGCTCCGATACTGTAGTCAATTCTTTCCCAGATATGATATCATACCTTATCTATTATATCATACTCGCGAAACACGACCTGTACCTGCCCCAAGCTAGACCTATACTAGAACTGCAATGTGGTAACTTTTCAGGGTTAGGGTTATCAGGAAATCAGTATCATACCGTATCTGAAGGATTCTCAGTATCATACTATACCAGTACTGGCATAGGAGAAATTAAAACGACTGAACTCCACCACAACCGTGACAATTAAAATTCAGCTAAATGTCTGCTAATACAAAATCGAAGCTAGTATTATTATCATCTTTTGTGTCCATTTCAAATTCTTCTGCTTCAGGCGGTGCTTTTTCTCCACCAATCTCACCCGATCCGTTAATTTCAGAGTTTGTCATAATTGTGAGAGGCAAAATCTTTTCACAACGCCTTTTTCATTTTGGCTTTGCTTCTGAGTATTGGGAGGAGGGATCTGTGTCTAGTCACAGATCTCAAGATTTTTTCTAGTCCTTTTACGGACAACTCTTGATCGTCACTTGTGTCTGGTGCCAGTGACATTCCTAAGCAGCCGAAGACATTTTTCACAACTGCACTTTGTTGTGCAAGAACTAGTACAGATTAGTAAATAAAATAAGAGTTAAGGGGGCACCTGACTTACTCGTTCTCAAGTTTCTTCAACGGACTTTGTCATAAGGATACCTCGCTGCCCAACAGCTGACTCAGTGACAATATCAAATGAATTGAGTGCCTCTTGACCTAGCTTATCCATTTCCTCATCCAAAACATCTCGCAAAATCGCTTTAAAAGGCCCACCAATGGAGACGTCTAGGAGTTGAATTAGGTCTGTACATCCTCCTGGAATGATGGAAGGAATGATGTCCCAACTATGAAGACAGTCTAGCACAGCCTTCGTTTTATCAAATTCTGCAGCGCCTAAAGCAATGGGACTCGGGTGTGGATTTTGAGCAGTCTGTTATTTATCATTATTTAAGGTGAGTATGATACTAAGAATATCAAAATCCATTTAGGCATAACTTGCTTATTTGCATAAGCCGTTTTGTTATACCAAACAACCTGTGGATCATACAACTTCTGCTTACTCCCATAGCAGTTTCTTGAAGGTCTGTGTCCTTAGCACCAAGATAGATAATAAGAGGAGGTATTCATGGAACTCTATCTGCGAAAGCTGCAAGCATGATTGCCGCTTTCCGTTTATCCCATTCACTGTTTGTAACCTTAACCCATACTATTTTGTCACCCTTGATAGCATAGGTATGGCCACTAAGATACCCAAATTTCAGGGGGGGTTTGGTTCATATTGTAAATGTTACTTAAGCGTAGTTTTCCAACTTCTGAAGGCAGGTCATTGGTACCAAATTGCCCCTGGATCTACCGAATTTGAGAATTGAGTCAATTAGCCTAAAGCCAGGAAGTGATCTTTTATCAATAATCATCAGGAATCTTTTAGGATTTATTGGTAGCATTCTAATCGATATGCCCCAACAGCTTAAGAACCTAAGAAGCCAGCCATTAGAAAACCGCAAGGCCTCAATAGTGAGTGCTGGGTAGCATTTGTGAAAGCAATTGATGGGAGTAAATCTGAACCATTCCCGCCTTACAATATTTCCTTCTTGTCTGTGCTGACCTACCCTATGCCACGGCCGAATCATTGACATCAACTCCTCGGGTACGGTGAGACAGGCAGCGAGATCGGAGAGAGGAAAAAGATCTTTGGACGGTGTTCGGGTATGGGAGTTGGCAAGTGATGGGTCAGACAAGGGTTTGGAGTCAAAGAGTTTAATATCATACTGTCAGAGGTATGATATGACAAAAGATCATGAATCTAATAGGAGCGCTGCCAGGAATGGCAGGGGGCTTGGGCGGGTTGAACCCCCGCCTGACCCTCCACTAGCCTCCGTACCCAGGTGCATGTCTTTTTTGTGCAGCACAGGCAGTTTACAAAATGCACAGCCGCGCTATACAGTTATCTCGACCATTGCGCTAGCCCCCTCCCAGATAGGATGATAACCCGGGACAAAGCACGAGTACCATGAGTCCCATCTGATCATATTGAGGGAAGAGAGCAAGCACCAGCCATTCAAAGTGCCTACAACCGACAATCACAAATTCGACCCCCGACCCGTTGAGAGTAGAAAAAATAAAAACCTTCTTTCTGACACGCAACACTTTTTGAAACGAGGATCGCGGAGTAATAGCTCTAGCTTCACCTGCGAATTCTGAGCCTTGCTCCATACAAAGGCCCCATAGCCGTTAGTGCCCAAGGCCAGACCAAACCAGACTTCTTCAATCGTTGTGCCAGAATGACCTAAATTGGCAATCGCGGCCATTTTAGCACCATCCGCTCCGATGTCAATAGCGCTGATCTTAACACAAGGTAGCGGCACAGCATCGGACCAAAAGTCCTGATTCCGCTAAACGACCGGAAAATGCTTCACAGACTGAGTCTATCGGTTAACGCACTGTTGTAGCGGTATAGAAGATACTCCCTATCCATGAATTAGTACAGTAAGATAGGATCCAGTCACCGCATGGTAAGAGATAGGAGCAGGCAGGTAAATTCCGGAGCATGTATGCGGTGCAGATTTTTTTTTTTTCACGCCTTATGGGCGTTAAAAAAAAAGATATATATATAAAAGGACTCAGTGAGAAGGGTCTTGGGGGACCTCAGGGAACGTAGCACGATAAGCATCATGCACGAAGCGGTCGTTTCAGAAGTTATAGATGTTGATAAAAATCAAGTGTTCGTATATAATTGTTGTCGCAATTGTGTTCGTCCGGGCTTCATCCGTAGGGCTTGCAGAGGGACAAGGCAGCAGGTGACCGGACGGGGGCCCACCGATAAAGCTATGCAGAGCACGGTACTGTACGTATACAGTGCCTTCAATCGAGAAACCATAGACAAAGCCAGACTCTCGTCTTGTAAGAAAGGTGGAACCCCAAAACTCCCTTGACAAACGAGTAGCAAAGACCAGCAGGGAAACAGAGGTCACCAGGACGGGTCCAAACTCAAGGGCTCAGTCACGGAACCTCGATGGGGGGAGATAAACGATGGAAAGGTGGAGTAGTAGAAACGAGATCGGGGATGCTGGAGGGTTAAGGTGATATGCCCGTCTAGCCCTAAAAAAAGAAAAGAAAAGAAAAAAAGGTGCAGCGGCTAATGATCGAACTGAGGGCAGTTCTTCGCCGAAATGCTCCGGACTAATTTCTTTACGAACATAAGAGGAGGGGAGGTGGGGAGAGAGGTGTCCCGGATACGCAACAACCCGCCACCCCCTCTAAAGGAATAAAGATATAGATGAACTGTAAGTTGTGCTGTGCAGTGAATACTTTTTCCATATCAATCAATCAGTCGGCTTAAGGTGGGCAAAGGAAACTGGTTTTATATGGACGGGGTGCCAACCGTACGTAGAGCGGTCTAGCCGCCCCGGGATGTCGTATTATACGGTAGTGTACTCAAGTATACTGATAGTGGGGAACGGAGGAGGAAGAGAAAGGGACATTGACGCAAGGGACGGACACTTACCCAAGGCAAGAAATATCCGAAAACAGGGGGGGCATTGTTTCAGGTTGCAGGGGGGTCTGTGTGCACAGATCAAAAAGAATCAATCCTCTTGAAAGATCATGAAATAGATTTTCCAAAAAAGAAAAAAAGAAAAAAAGAAAAAAAGTTCCCATGTTTCTAAGTTGGTATGTGGGAAAGAGGATCCCCTTCTAAGTAGTAATACCGGTACCGATACCTGGCATCAAGCTAAACAGTTTCCTAAACTATTTGAGCCCGGATGACCTTGTATCAACATGAGCGTATCATTATTATCCAAACTCATTTAAGTACTACAATCCCAAATAGGCTATACCTATATATGAATTGTTAAAATTAAAGTATGGAAATAGGTATTATATGGGTACTGATTTGGGAAAATTGGGTAGAAGCCTTTACCCTGTGTTTGAATTATTAGTATTTCAAGTTTATATGATAACTAGAGACACTTTGTTTACAAATACATTAGAGCAATTTTATAACTTTCTTCTATATTAACTACACTATTATCACAGGAAATAATTTTAGAATCAGGCAGACAGTTTTGAGAATTCCCTTCTAATACGGTAACTGATGATGAATATTTTTATTTTTATTTTTATGATACTCTTACAAGGATAAACAAGCTAATCATATAGTAGCAGGTAGCTGGATTATTGCCTTAGCCATATTGGTTTAGTTGATTCTCTAGTTATAGTAGTTGCAGTAAATACAATTACTGTTGATCAAAAGTCACTATTGCATCACTGGAAAATTGCAGGAGAATTGCAGGAGAATTACAAAACTCTTAAAATAATTAATTGTACTTTAGAGAGAAAGGCTTATAGATATGTTCTGGGTGGATAAATGTTCTAGCTGTTCATTAATATACCCCCC
>QFET01000199.1:8662-28147 GCA_003316355.1 Tuber calosporum | reverse complement strand
TGTGCAGTCAATCAATTTTCACTTATCTGCACCTATATTATCTAAACTCAGTGAGCAACAGCAATCAATTACCACTATAGTAGGTTGCTTGATCCTTTTTCCTATCTACTATCATAATATTATACATACATTATATCTATTTAATTTTCTACATTCATTAATTACATAATTTGCAACTTTATAGTTTACCATTTTAATTAGTCATTTTATAGACTCCTTCGCATGTCTTACCCTCCCTCTAACCTTGTAACAACGCCTAGACTACCTGTTTTTGTGTATGATACTTCGGGTGGGCTGAAACAAAACTAAGACAGACCTTACTTGGAGGGGCAACTTCAACGTCCCAGGGTCTCAGTTATCCCGGTTTTTACGGCATTGCTGGGCCAAATAAAAAAGCAACAACACTACCTTCTTTTATGACTTACGAGCTCCTCAAGTCCTCGATCACTCAGACCACGGTACCGTTACCCTTTAATGTCATGATGTCCCCGGCCAGGCCGTGCGCTGTGCATTGCGATAAGGAAAGAAGCTTCCTCAACTCTTCCCACACACAGCTTCAAACAAATAAACTACCGTACCGTGCCACGCTGGCGAAGTCGAGGTGCTGATAAAAAGAAAAGGTCGCCCATTTACCGAATTCCTCTTTACACCTTAGCTTTGCAGGCCCGAGTAAAGCACGTCCCGGTACATATTCCGACCCTGATCGTCATAAGATATTTTGGCTTTTAAGTTATATAAACCATTCTGACGCAACCTTTCTCTAGCCTTTAGGGTGTTTTTTTTTCTTTTTCTTTTCCTTTTTTTTGCCTCCGCCGCCGCCGCCGCCTTGTGCTATCCAACTCTCCCTAACCACCCTACCACAACCACAGTCATAAATTCTCGTGGACCACACCAATACCTAAGCTTCTGAAGAGAAACGATTCCGAAAGCAAACCTCAATCAAAATGATGATGACATCGATGCGACTAGCCAGCCACATAATGAGTTGTCGAGTTTTTGAAAAACTCTTCATCGAGACAGAGAGTCAGCAAAAGCTCTCAGGTTTGTCCTTCTAAAACATCTATTATATGCTTCTTGAAAGCTAATCCTCCTCTTCCACAAAAGACTATTGCAAAAAATCAAACATGCCCCCTCCGGTCTACATAATTTACTATCCTTCGCCAAGAATGCACTCCTGTCGAGTCCGAATCAATGGTCGAGAATACGTCTCCATCCCAGGCGTAGAATTCGAGAGCGCGAACGAAGCACGAGAATGTGCAGCGGGCGTGGCATTTGACAAACTCCTGGGCGATAACATCGGGTATTGTGAAGCCGTGTGAATAAGGGGAATCAATAAAAAAAGGAAAAGAAAAGAAAAGCCACCTTTGCAAGTTTCTGGGGCAAAGCACGGTGTTGGCTGTAGCGTCCGTGGGAGGTTTTTAGGGGAGTTTGTGTTTTTTTCTCTCCCCATCTTTAACCGAATGGGGCGGCGTCGGAAGAATTTTGGAGTATTTGATAGTACTCGAGCACCAGCACTTGTACCTGCTTTTTCTGTCTTTTGCTCCTTTCCAATGTACCGGCACCGGTATGGTATGTGTGTATGATTTGTTTTTCTGGTTCCCTTTAATTTACCATTCTGTGCCATTTTCTCTTTTTGGTGGGCTGGGGTGTCGTTTATGCTTTTTTGATAATTGATATCATACCTAGCAGACTACCGAATTGGCGATGGTGGCCGGGGTTGGTCAGACGTTAGAAGCTTATCTGTGGGAGATTATCTTGACTTTAGCCGCTCTCACAGGCTTTCTAACTTATCATAACTTGACTTGATAATCAAAGTGGAGCAATGATCAGCATCTCTAATTTTATTCTTTTCACAGCGAGCTGCCTCTACTTCTATTATACTACTCGTATAGTAAGGTTTAAGTCAACGCATACCGCAGCAACAACACACCTATACAACAGCACCGGCACGCTACGAGGAGGGCATAGTATCGTATCTCTAGGCTAAAAGTGTGGAGAGCCCCGGAACAGCAAAAGCTCACATCCATCCGATCATACGGATGAGGCTCGAAACCAGGGCCGAGGCGAGAATAGCACACAGTGGCACAAGCTTGCAGCGCAGCGCAGGGTGATTTGCAGCCTCTATTATTCTGTACACTTATCAAAATGTTCGATCTGATCATCCGGTAACCCATCTACGGTAATCTGATCTCCTCACCAACAAAAATAAAAATAAAAATATCATACAGAAACGAATATGAAAAATAAAATAAGGCCCTGTTTGGCATGTATCATATTATCAATGAAAATATATTGTGATAAAATTTGAAAACGGCGTAATGTATTCTATGTAGTTGTGGAACGCGAGGTAGTTATGAGACACTTTTGAAACACATGTTGGGATATATAAAAATATCAACAATTGACCCTCAATTATATGGAATAGTATCAAACTTGGTATTAAGAATGCAGTGATAGCTTAATCATTTGAACTAAAGCTGCCATAGAAAGAATAGGATAGGTGGGATTTTGTGATTCATAAAACTGTTCAACTAAGCCAGGAGAAAAATTGTTAAAATTATTCCGTCACCTGGTAGAGAGATGGATTTGTTCTTACTTGGACTGGGTAGCTGTTGCGGGTTGGTTGGTGTTCTGAGGAGGCGAAGTCATTACGGTAGTTTTATAACCTTTGAATTTCACTATAATATACTAATAAAGGATTTTGGACACTTTTTATATTATTTTATATTATTTTATATTATTTTTCTGTTGCTAGTTTATACCATATTGATCTCAATATGATCGACATCCTAAGCAGATATAGAAATTCAAAGTTGAGCTATCAATTGTTGAAAATTGGAATATATGTATCATAAAATATAAGAAAAATCTAAATAGAATTATGATAAACAGTTATACGTTTTTATTCACTAGATGTTTTTAATTAGATTAATCCAAATAGGGTAATATCTATATTTTGCATTAACAATGGGATGATTATAGGAGATCTCAAATAAGGCTACAGGACTCTGTAAAGAGGAGAGGATTATTCGAATATTATGTCTTTTCACACAATATTGGTTTAGTTTGATTAAAGAAATTAATATGGCTTAGCTGTAAGGTTCAATTACATATATGATATATCCCTACAAGGTCTTGAGGAGGTTTATGCTAGTCCTGCACTACTGTGCCCGAACACTTCCCATGTTTATCACATCCTGCCGTTTCAACTTGAATAAGAGCAATTTATCCCAGGACGTCTGAGATTTCCATTTCGACGGGAGAAGATACCAGCAAAATAAATCAACGCGCTGCTCGGATGGGAAATTTCCACACAAGGCAAATTTTCCTCACCCAAGTCAACGCGCTGTTGGGGGTTCTATAGTTTGTTTCCTGGCGTCCTTTTTAAATCTAAATTCTGGCACCAGCGTTCCCTCTGAGGAGCAGCAACCAAGTAGACAACACAACAGCTGAGAGGTTTCCTCTACCGTAAGGACTGGAACAAATTGAACCTCGTGCTGAGACGCCCAGAATTCCCCTGTTTGGATAAAGGTGGGGGAATCACCCCGGAAAAACTGACTTTCAGTCCTTCCCTATAACAAGGTTTACTAAAAGAAAAATGTGAGGGATCTTGCTGGGAGAGGCCACTTGAACGTGCTAGCGTGAGGTTTAATCATCCCAGTTCTTACAATATCTCTTTGGCTTTTGTCAACTCTCCTGACCAGCTGTGCTTTGTCCCTCGCTAATAGCGAACTGGTGTCCGACAGCACCACCGACAATACCACTAGGACTCTGTCTGATGATGAAATGGAACTCCGTAGTCTGTAGAAGGGAGGAAAGATGGAAATTGAATAGCGGTCAAGATTGTGTGCCCGGAAATTGGTATTCCAGCAAAAATTCGTATAACCCACCTCCTCCGTTAGGCCTACACCTCGAGATGGAATGGTGCTTGCCGTATAGCTTGAGCCAACTGAACTTGCGGACCTCATTGACTGGTATTTGTAATTTCGTTAACATGTCCGAGTGAGCCTATTGCGGTTTGGCTCTGTTCAATATCTAGTAGTGAACCCCAACCCTGACCATTCTTTGTATAAGATAAGTATAGTATGATACACAGACTTCCTGAATTATCAAGTGTCCCCAAAAACAAACTCCCTCCAATTCTCCCCGAGCATCTTCACACACTCGTCTATTCCCATCCCCTTTATCACTGCGATAACCCTAACAGCGCCTTCCAATGCAGCGTCCATGTCCTCACCCGCAGTATGCAAATCACTCTCTACGAGAATCCTACCCTCGGGAACCCCCTTCACCGTTTCCGTGATCTTCTCCATATGTCCCTTTTCCGGTCGGGCATTTATAGTCGACGAGAAGGAGAAGAATACCCTTGATGGGTATCTCATTTTCGGCGATGGCGGGGTGAGGTATTGCTGGAGTGTCTGGACAGGGGCTGAGAACGAGTGAAGACATATCCTTGGGGGGTAAGGTTTTGGCGTATATCCTTGTTTCTTCTCTTGCTGTTTCCCCACCTCCTCGTCGAGCTCATCGTCATCACTATCCCCCGAGTCCTCAATGTCAGGCAAATACTCGTGCCCCTCAACCCCCCCCTTCACCCTCCTCCTCCTCCTCTTCATCTCCTTCCGACTCTCAACCTGGACCTCGTGCCCCCGCCACAACTCGCGGAAAATATCAAACAGCGCGCCATGGCATTGAACCCCATGCACGCTGACCGCACGGTCCAGTTCCCCCGCTAGCTTCAACTGCGCGACAAAGATCTTCTTCTGGTGGTCCATTGATACGTGGTGAGTCGTCAATCTCTTCCCGTCCTCGGTGTCTCCTGGGACATACACTGCGTGCCCTTCCGTACTCGTATTGTCTGGGAACGGTATTCGAAAGCCCCGGTCTATGCCTATTTCTCCGACAAGTGCTTTCGGGAAGGCCTCTAAGTGGCTACGGAGCTCGGTTATGATGGCGCTTAGTTTCCTGGGGGCGGGTAGGGCGGAGATGAGGTCTCTAGTTGGGTTCCTGGTTAGGACGGCGGTGTAGTGCTCATTCTTATCGATCTCCCTCTCACCATCGGATCCGGTGTCGTCATAGATGAGGTAGGAAAACCAAGGATGGTAGCCAAAGCTCGGGACAACCTTCTCCGGATAATCTTTCGCGAGCGAGGCTACGAGCGGGAGGTCAGATTGGCGGGTTCCCATTATTGTCAAGGATTTAGCCTTCATGGCTGGTATTGTCCCAGCTTTGGACATAGTGTCCGTTGGGTGGCAGTGGGCGTCGTGGATTCCCAGGCTCCATGTTGATTCTGTGAAGGAGTCTTCAGAGCCCATTTTTGGATAGAGCAGTCCGGTAGGATGAACTGCTGGGTTTGGGCAGAATTAATTGTAGTGTCTCTATTGCTCGAGTAAGAGAGAAAGTCATAGGCGCTGAGCTTTGGACTTCATTTCGCTTGTGATTATTTCGACAGGGGTTGGGTGCCCTAGCCCTAAGATGTGCTAGAGAAACTTGGGTATCATAATTGCGCCATATGCGAAGCAGCCAGAAATTCCCTACCTACTCGTAGAGTGAGGGCGGAGAGCTCAGCCGCTCTGAGGGGCATAAAAAAAAGGCACCAAGCCTTACCAGAGGAGGCAACTCCAACGGCATAGCGCTTGGTCCAATCAATCAAGTATATACAAGTACCAGGCAAGAATGTTTCGTGCAAGACAGGGATAATTTCCTGGTTAACTACCCGTGTCTTGCACGAAAACTTCTTACCTGGAACTCGCACTCGTGCGGTAGTAGGACACTAGCGAAAGGGAGTGAATGAGGCCTGGCCCTCTTCGGGGTAGAACCACGAAGGGGGGAGAATGTGAGTAGGTATGTAGGGAAGTCACCTAGATGTTCTCAATTGGGTAATTATGCTCGCTAGCGAACTTTGGATAAGTGTTTTTGAAACCGGTGGACCTGAGGTACTTAGGTGAACTAAAAAGGTCAGAAAAAAAAAAAAAAAAAGGAATTCTAACGAAGTGAAGGGAATAAGGAGTAGTTGGTCCGGGTGATGCCCAGAAGGGACATACAAGTGCTACCTAAGTAACCCTTCGCAGCTGTAAAATCGACCTGGATTTCTAGCTTTTGGTTTTTTTTGTAGGTTCCGCTCGCCGTGGCGTTTTGAGCCATGTGCGGTTTTTTTTTCCAAAGTTACCAAAATACTCGATCTCTCTGGTTAAATTTCACCCTTCGGTTAGTCAACAAAACCGGTGTGCCGGAGTTTGCTAGTTGGACGATGTGGTCCTGTAACCGCCTGGGTTTTGCCCTGCAGAGATTTCATGTGGAAGAGAGAGCTCTTGGCATGCAGGTTTTTCCTTTATAAGGCACAGCTCCTTCCTTTCTTAGTTGAGACAGACAAGCCATCAGACAACACTTCAATAACACACATACACACACTCTCTCTATTGGGCTAAGTCTCATCTTTGATTCCTTCCTCTTATTCCTTGGGTTATAGAGCCAACCTACGGTTCTATCTATCATCATGATATCATTGGATTTACCAAGAGCGGATATCAAGGGGATCATTGCCAGGTTACAGCGCAGCGAACACACCATCCATCAAAGGGAAGACAAGAAACATACCCCACACCGGTTGCTGTTCTCTCTGCTCGGTGTCCTAAAGAGCGTCTGGGATCTTGGCAAGTCGTCCCTTGAAGCGCCTCATGTTGCATGCGGGGGGGGGGCCGAGCGGCTGTGTCACTTGTGTAAGAATTGTCCCGGCTCATGGCTCACGTTTTCTCTTCCAGAAGTAGGCTTTGCCTCTTATCACTCCAGTTGCCCTATCGGTGTTCCTAGGGAGAATAGTTCGCCTGGAGCTATTTGTGGTGCCGTAGCCAGCTTCCCCGATCGGGATAACGAGTCGATACGAGTGATAAATTGTGACCATACCTCCATCATTGTTTTTTAGGTTTGTGTGCGCGAAATGGACCAACGCACGCATTCATGACGCACTAAAACTCTCCTGTTACTAAATTCCGTAGGGCGATACCCCGCCATCTCGGATCTTGATAATCCGGATACTTCGTTGCCCCTATCAATCTTTGTGGGTGTTTCAGCTCTAAATTTCCTTACTCCGAAACATGACCTGTTGTCCCGGATCACATGCTGTACCGGACGGGTTCTTTGGGCTTTGACAGTCCGGGATGGCGGGGCGTGATTGTGATATCTGTCCCTTTCGGATCTTGAGTATATATATGGAGTACAGATCGCCCCCCCTCCCCCCGTGTGTTATTTTCTTCATCTATTTACCAACCTCTTTCTGTCTTCCCTCACTAATGCTCCGAGAATGGCTGAAAGCGCCGAGCCACAGCTCAAACGCGCTCTTGGTGCGAGGCACCTTTAAATGTTGGCGATTGCCTCGAGCGTAGGGACGGGTTTGTTTATTGGTAGTGGGAAAGCGCTGAGTGCTGGTGGGCCATTCTCGTTGGTCTTTTCATTCGCTTGATTGGGCCTTGTTCTTACCACTATGACGCGTTAGTCTTCGCTTCTCAACCTTAATTGCTTTGTCGAGGGTAACACTAACCGGGAGGATAGAATGTCTTTGCGAAATGACGACTATATACCCAGCAAGTGGTTCCTTCGTGACTTACGCTGCCCGCTACATCGGCCCGGCCTGGGGCTTTGCAGTTGGTATCCTCTACTGGGCGTGCTGGGCCGGAGCATTCGGAACCGAGGATACTGCTGCAAGGATCTTGATCGGCTACTGGCTTCCTGTAGGGTGGGGTGATGACCCAGCTCATGCAGCAATTCTTATAACCTCCTTTAGCGCTATTGTGGTTATGATCCACGTCTGCCCGGTTCGTATCTTCGGAGAGATTGAGTTTTGTATTAGCAGCATCAAGGTGGTTAGTATCCCGGTATTCCTTATCGTGATTTGGGCTATTATGGGAGGTGGAGGACCTGATGGCAAGGTTCACGGTGGAGATAATTGGGCAGAGGGCGCGCTTATCAACGGTTTCAAAGGTAACATAAATCCCTTACCTTACCTTAACTTGCCTTGCCCTACCGGCTGGGATTCCTATGGCTAACAGTGCGAATAAGGTCTTTCGAGCGTGTTTGTAATGGCTGCGTTTGCGTGCGGCGGGACAGAAGTTGCTGGTGTCGCCAGCGGTGAGACCAAAGAGCCTATGATCGCCATGCCCCGTGCTGCCCGCACGTTGATGTTCCGTATCGTCTTATTCTACGTTGTCACGCTTCTCTTCCTGACCTTTGTGATGTCGGCGAGGAATCCAGCTTTGCTGGGGTCCAAATCTGGCAACGCCGTCGGGGGTAGCCCTTTCGTTATCGCCATCAGGGAGGCCGGAATTGGTGTTCTCCCCGACGTCCTGAATACTATTGTCCTTCTGTGCGTTTCCAGTGTTGGTAGTGTGAGCGTCTACACCGGGTCCAGAGTTCTCTATAACATGACGGAGATAGGCCTTATTCCCCCCCACTCGGGATTAGGTAAGGTGGGCGGACGCGGCAGGCCGTATAACATCCCTCGAGCTCTCAGTAATAATAGTGGTAATATAACTTGATGACAAAGTCTTTATGCATGAGAGAGCGAGAGTGATAACCGATGACTAGGATTGGAGCAATCCTTGCAACCTCCTTCGTCGCTGTCAACCTATCCTACATGAATTGCTCGCTCCGCCTCTGCGGTGACAGCATCCACCTGGTTTACCTCGCTCTCGGGAATAGCATTTCTGGCCTGCTGGCCGACAATTATCGCCAGTAACTGGCGTTGGCGCGCCGGAATCAAGGCTCGGGGACTGGACCTTCTCGATCTCAAGTCTCGCTCAGGCCCTGGCTCCCAGCGTTCGGTTTCATCTCGCTACTCCTCATGCTAGCTTGCCACATCTACGTTAGCGCTTCGCCGGTCACGGGACGTGCGAGCGCAGGGCATTGGTTCCAGAATTGCATTGGGATTCCGTTGATGGTTGCGTTGTTTGTCGGGTATAAATTGCTTACAGAACGAAGTTTTTTATTGCTGTGAGTGCTGGATTTATACCGCTTGGTTATGGGGCAACGTGTGGCTAATG
Source organism: Tuber calosporum (assembly GCA_003316355.1). Taxonomy (NCBI): domain Eukaryota; kingdom Fungi; phylum Ascomycota; class Pezizomycetes; order Pezizales; family Tuberaceae; genus Tuber; species Tuber calosporum. The sequence goes on along the minus strand of QFET01000199.1, from coordinate 19,115 downwards.
GGATATATAGGGCGAGATGGACCTCCAAACGGATAAAGCCCACGACTCTGATATCACCGAGCAATCGGAGAAATTGGATACGTATTATGGACAGAGTAGTAAGGTTAGGGCATTATCATATGTTAGATTCTAGATTAGAGAGAAAGCGCTTTTTTTTGTATTATACTGTGTTCTGAATGCATGAAAAAAAAAAAAAAAAAAAAATGCCGTACGCTATCCATTCCATTCCTTTCTTTTCCTGACGTGACTCGAGGTGACGTGACTCGGCGTGACTTGCGAACAACTCTTTCTCGCCAATAACTTGGCGTGTGCAATATTATTATACGGTTCTAGGGGGAAAAAAAAGCAAGAATGAAAGAGGAAAAGAAAAAAGAAAAAAGACCAAACAAACAAGCAAACAACTTTATCACCGGCTAGCAACCCCCTCCCACCCATTCCAACTCCACCCCTCCTCCTCCTCCCGTTGCTTCCCCCCATCCAAATCCGAATCCAAATACCCACTGTTACCTACACCACCCTTCCTAACCCTCCACTCAGAAACTGGCTCCAAGGGCCTAATCAACGTAGCGTAATTCACTCTCCCGACCGGCGATACCATATCATCCACCCTTTGCAAACCCCTCCAGCCCCTCCTCTCAAGTCTCGAGATGCTCTCGCCCCTCAATCCTTCTTTACCACCACCACCACCACCACCACTACTACTACTAGTGCTGCTTCTACCACGCACGTGGCACGCCTGGCTGGACGGCGACCTCCACCGCTCAGCTAGTATCGCGATACCAACATCGAAATATACCCTCAGCACACGGAATAACAAGACGAAACCAGAGAGGAGTGTGGTGATGAGGGCAAGGTTCCAGAATAGCAGGATTGTTGGCGGAAGGAAGAGGAGGGAGAGGAGTTGGGGGAGGACTACTAGGGAGCTGCGAGGTGGCATATGGTTTTATAGAAAGGGTGAATAGGTGATGTAGGGGGGGTGAGGGTGAGAAGAGTCCTGCACCGCAACCCTATTCTTAGAAGAGAAGTTTTATGGAAGGTTTGAGGTTTTTTTGTGGTGTACTGGGAGTAAAGAACAGTCGTGTTCTTCTCCCCTTCTTAAATCTCCACCCCTCTTCCTACGTAGCAGGTAGTACTCGTACTCACCACTACTCGCGTGGACAGATCTCGGAGATTAACATAGGATTCATAACTACCACCATTAAGGAAAGCCTACAGGGATCGTTCCAGTGTCCGACCCAACCCAACCAAACTGAACCACGCAGGGTTCACACCCCACTTCCCTTATTTCTCTTTCTTCCTCACACTAAACACCTCCCCGATCTTACCTTGCCTTGTGCCATGGAAGCCTGGCGGAAATCCCGTGGTGGTATCGCCGAATCCACGTCGGAATGTATCAACATTTATTCATTCGTGGGCGGAAGGGTTTGGCTGGGCGGCCAAACGGAGAGAATAGGGAAGGGGGGGCGAGTCCTTCTCACCATAGTAGGAACTAGGGAGCGAGGTAGGGGTATGTTCGCCGATTGGTTTTCGGTCGGTCTGTCTGTTTTTGGTGGAGAAGTTGATGGGTGGGGGGGATGGATGTCTTGATTGACTGGGTAAGTGTTGCTGCACTGAACTCTACTGGTGGGTGAGTGCCGGCGCTATTTGCGGCGGGGAGGGTTTCAATAATTCAATTGACAAGGTATCACTGGGGTTGCAGAGGAGCGCCGGTGGTGGGAAACCCAACGAGCACTCGTGCTGCGCGGCAAGGGAAAGTCGTTCGTTGGTGTAAGAGGCTTGGCAGATGGGTTTGCGGGCACGGCAATTCTCATCATACATGCCGTGGGTTACAGCACGAGTACAGCACCGTACAGTGGAAGTAGCTTTACTCACTGGGGTGGTGATACTCACGGTATCGGTAGCGTACGGCACATGTGGAATTGCCAAGGGCTTATATGGATAAGCCTTTTGAGCAAGTGCTACTGTGGCATTTCGACGTTTATTTTCAAAGTGTTGTTATGGTGTGCTCCATGCTCGTATGGTTCGTGATTTATTGCATCATGGTTCTTACGATGTCTGAAAAGTTAATCCATAGTCCAACACCACGTCAACCTCCTTCCGCAATCCCACCAGTCTATCGAAAATTTAAATGTTTATACTAACACTCATACAGAAACCACCCATAAAATAGAAAGAGAAAAGAAAAAAGAAAAAAGAAAAAAAAGAACCCCGCATTGCATTACCATACATTACCGTAAATCCCAGATCATTCCCACCACCCTCCGTGATCTATGTTACCCGCTTTCTCAAATTCTCCCTCTTCTCCACATCCTCCATCTCTTTCAGTACTAGGCCATTAAACTCCTTCCATCCATCCAGATAAAGATGATGCCCCGCATTCCTCACCACAACCACCTTCGCTTCACCACCCTTGCCCTTCTTTCCTGAACGCCATTCCTCACCACCGATCCAGCTGGGCCCCACCTCTACCGAGGTGTTCTGGATCTTCTCCTGTGCTGCGTACCCACCGGCGATATCCATCCAGTCCGTCTCACCATACATCCAAACACTCGGGATACCGAATCTATTGACTTTTGCCAGGTCTTGGACACGCCAGAGGAGGGGTCGTCGGGCATATGCTCCAGGCGCCAAAATGTAGGCAAGAGCGTATTCTCCAGATCCGCGCTGGCGGAAGAGCGAGTATGCGTAGTCATGCAAGGCACGGGATTCCTCTGGGGGGAGTTGGTTAAAGCGACGTGATGTCCAACCGCTAACTAGTCGAGGGCCAAGAGGCCCTGACCAACGGACAAGCGAGAAAGGTGAAATGTTGGCTTCCCAAAGATATACTAGCCATTTTGGGTATGGCCTCCTCGGTACTGGCGCGTTGACATTTTTGCCTCCTAACGAGGTAGTTGATGCGGGTGCTGATGCGGGCGCCGAGGGGGATGAATACAAATCCTTGGGGACTTTGTGTGAATCAGGGAGGTTCGGGTTACTCCGGGTTGCTTCCCCTTGGGTTTGCGTGTACTCTTGACTAAGGGCAGTCTTATCTCCCCCGGCGCCCTCATCCGGGAGATCTTCCCGGACCGCATAAGGATCTTCCGGAACACCCACAGGGGAGGCTAGGATAAGCTTATTTACGCGATTTTGGTACTTGAGGGCATACCGCATTGCGAGGTAACCACCAAAGCTATGTCCCATAAGTGTGAATCGTTCAATTCCCCGGACCTCCCGCCATTCCTCCAAAGCATCAATGAACCATTCCTCTGCTTCTGTAATCTTTCCTTCGGAATCCTTCGACTTGATTATAAAAGGAGGCCGAGAAGAACGGCCATAGCCGAGTAGATCAAGTGACCAAAGCTTCCACCCAGGCCTTCGAGAGAGTTGGTCATAGTTTTTGTAAAAAAAACCAAGACCCGCACCATAACCATGCAACATGACAAGATGGTTATCCGGTGTTCCTTCCGCGGTGCGAGTTATACTAAATTCGTTGATGGTGCGGTTTTTCCCTGAGAGTGGGACTAGATTCGAAGCACATTCCCGTGGCCCATGTCGGTCCGCTGAGGGTGGGTCGGCAGTGGCTTCTGCGTGGCCTTCCTGTATAGATGTGGCGGGAGCTGGCTTTTTGTTGAAGGGTAGGAATCCGAGGACTGTAGATTCAGCAACTGTGGGAGATGCTGCTGTCCACTATTCATTGTCAGAAGGGATCAAATGAGCTACGGGTGAGGAGAGTGTGCGATACCCATTGCGTGAATCCTTCCTTATACCCTAGGGGGAACAAGTTGCTTGGAAATTTCGTGGTATTTTTCTCTGGAGTCGTTCCCTGAGCCTCAGGGGCTCGCTGTGAAGCCAACGGGCTCTGCTGGGTCCTCGATTGGAAATCTTCATTAGGCGGGCTGGGCGCCATCAGATGTTGTCCTTGTTGTCCTTGTTGTTGTTGTTGTTGCTTTGTTTGGCAAAGGCGTAACGATTAGAACTATCAGGCCTGGAGATTATATGGATGGGTGAGAACAAGGGAGATAGAGGTTGGGAGTGAATAGGGAGGGAAGTGAGCTGTAGTATCGAGAGCGGTTGTGGTAGGGTAAGGCAGGGTATTATATATAGCAACGGGGTTCGGTGTATGGCAAGGGGTAGGAAGGGATGGGATGAGAAGACACTCTCCTTTGGGGACGCACGGCATGCAGTCAGAAGAGGTAGCAATGAGAGGAATGGGGTTCGACCAGTGTTATATAGCACCGTAGGATAAACTGTGATGTAGGGATACAGTTGGCAGTGCCGGTGTGAACGCGTACTGTAGGATACGATATCCTATCAGTTACTGCAGAAGCAAGGCCGGCCCGGGATCACTATTTCCCCGTGGTGACTCGGCTCCGACCGTCTCTCTATCTCCTCTCCCTCTTATCTCCGCCGTTCAGGGGTATATTAAGGACTTGGTCACGTGACATGACAAGCTTTACCGTGTTCGGCTTGAAAACCCCGGTATGATACCATACTGTAGAAGTAGACCGCACTGAGCGATGTGGCACTATGGCATGGTGCGGTACTGAGAATGCACTGTGCCGGTATCTCTCTTCCTTGCTCGTGTGGGACAACTTTCCTCATGTTTGTTCCAACTCAGTGCCCATACAAATTCTAAGAATCATCTATGAAAAAAAAGAATTCGCTGCAAAGAACCTTCTCCCGCCAATCTCCCCCATCCCCAATCTTCCAGTTGTTGGACGCCGCTCAGCTGAACCTTGGCCTGGGGTTTTTTTTCTGTCAATCTCTCTCAATCAACTCCATGCTGTCCCCGAACATTGTCATCCACCGCTCATGACGTCCCGTGGAACCGATAACCCCGAGTTGGACCTTGCTGTCAAAGGTTCTTTGCCTTCTACCTCATCGCCATCGTCTCTGCTTCCGCCATCAGCATCATCTCCGCTCTCCTTGGCTTCTTCTTCTGCTGCAGCACATCCGCGTCCTCCTTTGCCCCCGGGCAATCTCGACTCTGCCCCGTGTTCACCCCCACAGGTTTACCTCAATCTTCTTATATTGGAAGCTTCCCTCCGGAGTCAGTATCTGCATCACCTCGCTCGACGTCGGAAATCTACCTTGTTTCTCCTATTGCTGTTTTTATGGGTGGCTTTCTTTTTCTACCGGCTATTCTTCTTCGGCCGCTCCCCTTATTATTACTTATCCCTTCTTGAGAAGATCGGCTTTGGTGGGGGTGTTGTGACGGCGTGTCTCTACCACGCTACGGGCCTCTATCACAGATCCATCGTTGAGCCACGGCAATTCGTTTGCGTGGCCAATCGGGGTCTTCGTGGATTCAATGTCAAGTTGGTGAAGGTCCCGTTATCTTACAAAGACTGGGTACTTTGGTGGTGGGATTGGTACACATTCAGTCCTCCTCCGGCTTCGGCTCATTTGCCGCCTGCTCGACGCACTTCAACTGCCAAGAGAAGGACGTCCTCGGTCCATGCAAGACGACCTACGCCTCCGATACATACCCACGGTCACACTGCCTCCATATCTGCTACCATGGTCGGCGGGAAAAGCTCTTCATTGTTGACTCCGCATCCGGAAGAAGCCATGGAAGATGGTGACAACGATGAGGTGGAAGAATATCTACCCGGAGGTCTTCATCTAAAAATTGTCATCTTGCCCAAAAGGTTCACACCGGATTTCCGTGAAGGATGGGAAATATACAGGGCAGAGTATTGGGAGCGCGAGAATGAGATCCGGGCAAACCACCGCAAAGAGCTTTATCGCTGGCATAAGAGCAAGTCGAAATCAGGCACACCCCCACCTCCACCTCCTCAACTTGACCCCACAGTGACTTCCGTAAGAGCTAGAAGGAATTCGGCGTCTCGCCCGCCATCTGTATCTTCCCGTGCGGGGACCCCCGAGCCTGATTCTGCGGCAACACCTGCGGCCACAAGACAGAGAAAGGGCAGTTTGGTAACGAAGAGGCGGCCCAACCTGGCACCGGGGCTGCGACCCGCAAGTGCGGCATCTGGCGAAATATCAGACTCTGGATCCACGACCAGTGCTCTAGAGGACACTAGGCGAAGGCGTAGCGAGAGCCCGGTTACGGATAGAAGTAGCTCTTCGACGGCAGGATCGGCGAAGAAAAAGGCAAGTGGTAGGGGACGTGGGAAAGGGAAGAAAAACTGATTGTTAGAAGTGGGTTTTTACTTCTTCCGCCCCCGGCTGCCTCTTTTTTTCTTTCGAAATATCACATCATGATGCTAGAGGATGACATGTTGGCTTTGTTACTTTTGTCGTTTTTGCTTTTTCGCGCCGAGGGTGTGAGTGGAGATGGACTCGGATTGACAGATTCGAGTGATGAGATATGGTGACGTGTAATAGTACCATCGTAGTAACGAAGTATCCACCCAGCGCCGCCACAATGCCTCGAAACCCTCCTGGCAGTGGTCAGTGGCTCCCCGCCGTGTGTTGGTGCCATTGTTTATCACAAAAGACGTATCGTATATTGTGTACTGGCCGCGAATCCTGCAACACTACCTTTGGAGATGGCGGCGGCAGTAACATACTGTCCGTAAAGCCCCCCAAATACCACATCCGGTCGATCGTGCATTAATGCTCCCCCTTATATCTACACCTTGTGTCACCTCTTCCCCAAATTTCTGGAAAAAAACAATATTCACAAAGTGTGGATGTTGATGTTTCCCACAATGGGTGTTGGGACGATACTCCTGCCCTTCCGCTGTCGCTTAAGGACGTTCATCTCGGGTCCCTGTGTAGATGGTCTCTACCCTCGTTCTTTCTTTACCCCTCATGTTGGCGCAAGATGGCTTGCAGTGATCAGCTCGTTCTGTTTTTTTTCTTCCCCTTGTGCCCAGCCATCACACTTCGGTTCCCTAACGCGGCTTTTGCAGGTCGGATAGTTGGATGGGTGCGCTCTTGGTCTACTGACCCCTCAGTATTACCGCCGAGCCTGCTGAAGCTGAGCGGTATTATTTAGAGGGTGCTCTCTCGTGTTCTGCCTGAAGTTTGGCCATCAAACCTGAGGTTTTTCGGCCCGATCACATCTGAGCTTTGACTGCGAGCGGTACCCCTCCTCTCGGAACCGCTTTCTAATACTATTCCTAACGGCGGAGAAGGGGTCTGGCAAACCGACATCTACACTTGCTTCACATTTAATTGCTTTCAATCGCCGGGAAGGACCTTGAGTTTGGGGTTATAGCGGACCTTCCATCGATACCTTTAGGAAGGGCGGGGACGAGTGATCGGGGGAAGAGGAGAATTGTGGGCCCTTCCGCAGTCTCTCCCATTGGAGACTGAAATTTATCACCCCTTATTAGTCGATCCCTGATAATCCAGCCTATTGTCGGCCCATGGAGGTGGGCCTCGCGCCAGCACAACGAAAGGGTTTTTAGTTTCCCCTTTTATCCCCTCTTCCGATTATTCTTACAGTCTTGTTTACTTCAAAAGACAAATTGCAAGACAATGGGTCTGAAACCCCATATGGATATCTACCAAACCTACTTGTCCGGTTCGAAGCGATGCGTTTTTTGGTTTAAACACCCAGGACATCGCCCCAATCTCACGATCGGAAAAAGTCAGGGGTGTATGTTGTGAATGGACTGGCTGGCCTTTGGGGCTTGCTTACCTTGTGGCAGTACTGTTAGAGTGTGGCTAATGAAAACAGTTCTTTCGGGGGTCTCGTTTGCTGGTGGGCTCTTTCGGCGTGGGCGGCGAATCGAGTCTTCTACGTTATAACTATACATGAGCAAGACCAACGGTGTTATCTTTAATAGATCGCGATTCAGGGGCGCTATATCAATGCCTATTCTATTCCCATCACACTCAATCCGGTGCTCGATTGTTTTAGTTTCGGGTGCCTAGGATTCTGCGGATTGCTTACTCTATCCCAAAGAAATTGGGTTACGGGATTTTACATTAGCGCAACTGAGAACCGTCGTATGTGGGGGTGTATCGTGTTACTAAGTTAGCGCGCGATGAGAAGGGGGATCTATGGCATCAGAAAGAATGGGCGAAACACCTATGTTTAAACATCAAATTCCCATGTGCCAACGGGATCGAGAGTGACAGTGCGTGATTAGAGTGAAATTCTCACGAGCGCGCGTTGGAGTAACGCATCTACTCTGACAAGATTTCACAGGCTATGGGTCTTTTCGAGTTGGTGGCATTGCTTGAGTGTCAGGCCGGGTAGTTTTTGGTGCTTGTTTGCTGCCCTACTAGCCTTATTTCTGGGCACTGTGATTGTATCATGTGTGCACACAAATATTGCCCGAATGTGATTTCGATGAGAATTAGAAATGGGTCAAGCTTAGTGTAATGCTCTGATGTAAATTTTCATTGCGCATACACATACAATACCATCATATCATCCAAACTAAACTCTTCCAACCATCTACCATCTTGATCCTTAGGTGCAACCCCTACCCGCCGTTCACCCAAGGTCTAGCAAATAAACAAAATGTCTACCAAATCTCTTCCGACACAAATCCCACCTCTCCCCCGCATCCCCTCCGCTATACCTGCAGCTCGGCCCTTCGGGCCGCCGAGCCCATCACAGACATGCACAGCACTTCAGTTAAAATGAACACACACCACAGTACGTACAGTAAATGTAGACGCAGTGGATTATTGAAGTGTCTTGTGAAACAGTGTTCGAAGTGAGGGGTTGGTACTGTACTTGATGGGTTTGTGGCTTGGGGCTTGTGGAGCCAGTTTTGGGAGGTGGTGGACGTGATGGCGGTGGGGAATGGTGAAGGGTGGGTGAGTGGGACGGGGGTGAGTGAGTGAGTGAGTGAGTGAGTGAGTGAGTGAGTGAGTGAGTGAGTGAGTGAGTGGGTTGACACAGTAGATGCTGGCGGGCGTTTTTAGATCAGGGGGAGGGGTTTGAGGGTGAGGTTGATGTGGGGTTGAAGGAGGAGGTTTAGAGGGGCGCGGCGAAGGGAGCAAGCCCTGGAGGAGAGGGAGCGGGGGAAGGAAGGAAGGTGAGGGTGGAGGTGTGATGTGCTTGGAAAGAGGTGGGTCGTCTCGTATGAGGAGTTGGGGAGTGGATTAATATTGAGAACTCGGTGTATTGATGTTCTTAGTTGTTTTAGAGTTGCTGAGTAGTTCCGGTGCTGTCGTCCTCTGTTGAGGCACTGGGGGAAGGTGTCAAGCTCTAGGCTCCGCTCGAAAGATGTCGTTTGTTCTGGGGCAGCGGGGGGGGGATGAGCAAGAACGGTCCTTTCGGGACGTCGCGGGTAAGGAATCGGCGTATGAATGAGGGCATCTCTATTGATTTTCCTTCTAGAGGAGGATGTATTGGAGGGTTGTGTAGAGCTCTGCTGAGGGGGCTTATCGTTGGGCGAGGGTTTCTGCCTAGATGCTTTTGAGGGGGTCATGCTGGATAGAGGCGTAGAACGAAATGTGTGAACGTCGTTTGAATTGCTGGGAGTTTGGATGAGTTCAACTGCCCTAGGGGCTGGGGCTGGCAACTCGTTGGCGTGGGCCTGGGAGCGTTAGGGTAGTCTTTGGAGTGGAAATGTGTGCGCGGTGTTGGAGGGTACGAGGAACCGGGGTGATGCAGTCTCCGTGGGTTGGGACGAGCGGAGACCAGCCTCGCTCGGAATCAGCTACAGTTCCTGGTACACCTCGCACTCGCAACCCTGTGAGCCCTGAAGGGGCTCGGGTATCTGAATGGGGGTCTAGGCCTTCTCTACAGAAGACAAAAACAATGCAGCTGGGGGGATGGCGGGCGTTGTTCGGAAGGGCGGTACGGGTGGGGGGTGTTTAGGAAAGCACTGCGCGGTGAACTCAGTATTGGGGTGAGGTGGTGGTAAGTATGGGGGGGTGGGTGCGAACGAGAGGGTGAGTATTGATACGAGGTCCATAGACCTCGGAATCCTGTCACACTTTATAAAGATGGCATTCAGTACTCGTATTCTCGTGTGCAAGTGCGCGGTTGGGGCATGGAATAGAGAGAGGGTTAATGCACCCTCAGCGCAGAGCATGGTGTATAACCCTACCGCCCTAAGCTAAAAAATACACCAATTTCCGTGCTCGCAAGGCAGTGCTCTGGTTGAGGAGGCTCACTTCCTTCTGTAGAGCACAAGTGATGGGGGTATAGTAGTATCGTTATTATGCTTGTGTTGGGACCCAGCCTGCTAAAACCGAGCATGATTTCTGTCATGCGGACATGCAGTCTACATCTTGTCATTGGATAACTGGAATCTGTTCGTTAACCTCATGTCAGGGTAGACTGGGCACTATAGATTAGCCTAGGTCTTGGTCTCCCATTTCGGGAAGTTTAAGACATACTAGCCATTCTACTTGAACTTGAGGTGGCGGCTTCCCCGGGCATGTGTACAGCTCTATCCCTGGACCCTCGGACAAAAGGACTGCCCATCTCCAGATCGAATCTGAGCACTCTTCCCACCTCAAGGGGTTAGCAGTGTTCGGGGGCGGTGGTCGGTCGAGTAATGTTTTACGCAATAATACAGGATCTAGGGGC
>QFET01000196.1:0-19339 GCA_003316355.1 Tuber calosporum | reverse complement strand
GTGTAATGCTTTCCACCGCCTAGGGCAGGTGTTCCTTCAAATGTGAGGATATTTTTGGTCTCAGTGTGTGTATTGTAAGGAATCTGAAACTGGTTTACTAGTTTCTGATTTATGAGGAATATATTAGATCCAGAGTCTAATAAAGCGTGTGCGGGTATTCTCTGGCCATTTGCCTCTAGTGTTACCCTGCCTTCTAGGCAGGTGTAGAATTGAGGTACTTGGGCCTCCCTTTTGTTTTTCTTGTTTTCGGTACTAGGGGCTTGTGCGGGTCGTTTTGGGGACATAGTGTCAATCGTTGGTAGTGATAATTGAAGGTGTTTGTTACCATGCCCGCACGGTTTCGGCTACTGAAGCCTCCTCAGACAAACTAAACCATTTCCTTTGGTGTACTGGGCAGCCCACTACTAGCGGTCTTTACCCCTTGCCGAAGGATTCACATACACCTGCCATTTCCCCTTCTCAGCCGACGCTTTTGTCTCCACTGGAGCCGTACTCGTATCGTTTTGACTATATCAGCGTATTTGGGCTTCGGGGATTCTTCACGCATCGCCTCGTTTACCTCATGAGTCTATCGTGCCAATCCTGTCCACAAAGCCGGAGTCCGGGTTCGGGACAGATTTACCCCGCTCCATTTAGCGTGTGAACTAGGTGGCCTTAGTTACTCATTCTCTTCCACTTCATTTTTCTTGATGTCCGGGATCCTGTTCCGTGTCTCCAACTATTCTGTTGTCCAGCCGACCTGTAATATATTTTGTTCCATGGAAGGCTTCTCACGATCCAGGCTAGACTAATTTCCCCTTGTCATTCTTAAGAAGTTCCTAGTCAGCGCTGGTCTGTCCACTCTTCCTTGGATCTCTTGTAAGGATTTAGGGCTTTATAAGGACGCGAGATTGGTTAACCGTCTTCCGTACTGAGGTCCGATATACATCAAATCTGGCGCTGCGCATTCTTCTTTTTGAGTTTTTAGGTTCCCAGAGTTAGTCCCGGACTACGACCAGCCACCGGCCAAGTCAATCGCTTCTTGCTCGCCTGTCATTCTTAGGTCTGCGATACTCCCGTAGGTCTGGATTGCTTCTTGTGACTCTCGCTTTTGATTTTGAGATTCCCACGGAGAAGCGCGGAATACCTGCTAGTAGGACCTTGTAGAGGTCGAGCCCGCTTATTGATTTCGGTTTCGGTAAGGGGTCCATAACCGAGTACCCGGTCGCCGTCGCTGCCGGTGCCTGAAAACCTTTTCTAGGTTTCATCCATGTCATCCAGTTCCCAAATCCTGGACTGGTTGACTTGGTTCACCCTAGTTGTAGGTTCTGGTTGCCCTTTTGCTATCTGGGGTCGTCGATATTGGGGTTTGAAATTTCCCCTTTTTGTCCTATAACCGATACTTGGGCCTGTTTCCTGCAGAATTTCCAATTATGGTTGGCCAACGTGCACCGAGTGCATTGGTTGGCTTTCTTTCGTTCTTCAATATTGTCTGTAGGGATTCCTTTATGTGCTTCCACCCAATTTGTATGCTCAACCTTTCCTTCAGCAGGGGCTTTTTTCCCTTTTTCCGCTTGTTGTTTCAATTTGTAGGCATCCTTTTCAGCTGCCGTATAGGTTTTTCGTTTCTTATTTCCAGCAGTGGTCTTGCTAGATTTCGCTTCCTCCTCTCTTTTTCTTTTCGGGAAGTCACTTTTTCCCTGGTCGTGTTTCCGGAAAAGCCCTTGTTGTTCCAGGAACGATTCTTCTGCTTTGGTAACCCTGCAGACTGCCTTGATCCATTCGCTATCCAAGTCATGATTTTCATGTGATAGCGTGCGCATGGCCTCGATAGGGAGTTGCTGCTGAATTATGGTTCTCCAAGCGATGCCAGATACTTCTGCCTCAATGTTGTGGTTTTCCATGGTGAGGAGATACTTCTCTATGTCCCCTGTATACCTAACCTTTTCCATTTCGGCTAAGGCTTTTTGTGCCTAGTGCAATACCGAGAATCGTTCTGTAACTTCAGCCCGGAAAGTAACCCGATATCATAACCCTCATGTTTGGGGAACTCGAGGTCCCCAGTCATTTTCTTTCGATATGTTATTGAGAAAGGGACCACCTCAGTTCCTTCCATTCTTCCTGACCCATACTTGATGCGTTCTTCATCATTTTCCCATTGCCATGGGTTTCTTCCAAAGTAGTCCTCGTAGTTTAGTAGCCATACTTGTAAATCCTGGGTAGGCTTAATTTCAAAATTGAACGGTGGATCCCCTTGTCGGCGATTGGTTCTTGACAATTCTTGCCCCAGTCGATCGACTCATGCGTCAGCTTCGGATTCGAATTTTCGACCAGGTAAGGGTCTTCGTGATGACTCCCCCCCTCGTCGAGAGGGACCACCTTCATCTCCCGAGCTTGAGTCATCGTCTCCTTGATTGGGTGCATTCGCCGGAGGAGGCGGTGGTGGTGCTTTTCCCCCACCACTGTTTCCATCTCCTCGATCAACTCCCTTTCCCTTGTCTCTGCGGGGAATAAACTGGAACTCTTCTCTTCCATCAGCCGTTGTCCGTTTCTCCAAACCCAGATTTTCCACCGGTTGTGGTGCCACTGTTTCCTACACACTTGGTGGGTTCCTTGCAACCTGTAGTTGCACCAAAGGTTCATTCATCTGTGTCAACACTCGATTTAGTTGTTCGGATTCGGCATTCTGTTGGACCACATTTGCTTCCATTTCAGCACGCTCTTGTTCGAGGCCCTGGTGAAGCTCTCTTAACTCTTGTCTGGTCCGCTCTTGGTCCTTTTGTGCGGCTACTTGTCTTTTTAGGAGTTCGGCTTTTTGCCTAGCCAAGGCCTGTTCTAGCTGGCGGTCTCGATCCAGCGACTCTTGTCCTGTTGCCCCAATGTTAGCACAAAGTTGGGTACTTACCGCTTCATGCTGCGCAGCCCGTTCTTCCTGTGCTCGCAGCTTTCCTTCCAACCGTTTGGTGGGTGCATCTTGAAGTGCGGCTGTTTCGGTTGCTAACATTTCAAGTCCCGAATTGACTTGTTTCAACTCTTCGCCAATGATTTGTTCCCCACGTGTTATCCGCTGGGCATGGTGCTGGAGTTGGTTAGCCTGATCCTGAGCTTGGCCTGACAGTTCACGGTATGCCAGATGTTGCATATCAACTGATTCCTGGAGGGTACGGTCGAAGTAGCTCCTTGCCTGGCCTATGCGTTCTGCTAATCTTTCCATAGCTGGATTTCAAGCGTCTGGGGGACGGGGAGTGCTTGATCGAGTTCCTGGGGCCGACTTTCTAACTCCACTTGGCTTTGAAAGGTGGTGGAGTGCCAAGGGTGACCTGGAGCGACCAGGTGCGTGATCGCTCCCTACCAGCGAAACTTCTTCGATATCGGACATTGCCTTGTCCATATCGACGGTCAATTGTCAGGAGGACATTGTTTAGGAGGACAGGGTGTGTCTTCCGAATCCCCACACGGAGGGTGTAAAGGATATGTTTGAGGAAAAGGAACTAGATGTTCCACTTTCCTCACTGTCGTAGTCAACTAGGGGGTGCCAACGGAAAGATGGCCCGTGACGTTCTTTGTAGATTTCTGAGAAATCTTGAGGTGTGGGTATAAGTTTAGGGTTGGTGAACCAGGAGGGTTCGTAGGGGTACGGTAGGAATTCGATCTCTGGAAGATAGTCATATAGGAGGGTTTCGATAGAGGTAATAAAGTTTGGTAGGCAAGGTTCAAGAATTGACTCGTCGAGGAGGGTTGAATCAGTTATGAGCTTGTATGATTTCTGAGGAATGACTTCGAGATAGCCGATAGTGATGTATTGAGCCTTGGTAACAATGAGAAATATGAATATACTGTTAAAGGTAGCTGATTCTAAGGGCAAGCGAATCAAACTAGGCTTAAATCTTTCTTCGTAAATGGAGATTGTCTAGGAAGGCTCGTTGGTAAAGATTTTGAGTAAAACTTATGATATTGATAAGATCTCTTCTCCGTTGCTTGATGAGGTGTAAAGCTGGGGAGGCACTTCGATATTTATATCCCGCGTCTGAGTGTTCGCGGACTACATCAAATCTACATATAACCATGTATCTTCTAACTAATTCCTTACTTCAAATTCTAGAGCGAACCCCCTTTGACCCTGAAAAAATCTCTTCCCCGCACAGCTAATGGTGTGATCAGAGCTCTCCTTTCTCCGATGGTGGGTGGGCCCACTCGGTGAGAGATGTTTTACCTTCGTTCTGCTGTATAAACTATGACCGTCCAGTTTGGAATCTGCCAATAGTTTCTTAGAACACCAAGGGGCCAACTTGGTTGTCGACCCAATCAGCTTCGTGCCGTGATATCCGGCTCTGCAGAGGGCTTTCAGGATGACTTGTGTTCACGATCGGCCCAATTGCCTTCTCGTCTTCACTGCCTCTCCTTATCAACATGTTCCGATAGGCTCGCTTGCGTTTGATAGGCATTCATTGGGGATTCGGTACTATTCTCTGCGGAATAGGCCGAATACGACTCCCTCCTAGGCTTCCGGACCTTGTTTTGGTCTCTTGACTTCAACGGGATGTAACTCTGCGAGTTCATAACGAAATCGCTTGGTTCTTTTTCCCAGGTGTAGCCAGAGATGCCCTCTTATATACCCTGCGGACAGGATCCGGTCGGACGGACGGAGACGACGTATACGGTGTTATGAGAGGTGCTCCAATATTTCTTCTTTCTATGATTGTGAGCAACTGCACAAGGCGCCAGTGCTGTCGTCCGGGGCCAACGTCGGGGCCGGTGGGCGGTATTAGTCTGTGGAGTTTCAAGCCCAGAGCTCTCAAACTGCTCCTCTGGGTCCTTGTGGGAGTTATGTGCCTAACAATGTGATACAGGTTTTTGAATATTGTAAAAAGATTATAATATTATTATGTGTTAAAAAAGAACTCAGAATAGAGAGAGATTTATCAGGCAATCCACACGCCTTTATCACCTATTGCCGTAATAATGGATGAGGCCCTACCGTCAAATATCAATATAGCAGAAGCCAATGATTCGGACAGCTTATGTCAGTTGGCATCCTCTCCGATTCCGACTCCAATCCTGTAATGACCAATCCACACTTATGTATCGATTCTACATATTTACTTTAAATTAAAAAGCAATATTGGTGAACATATCGGCAATCTATTTAAGGCCGCAAGACTTCCTACGTCCCTTCTCACAGGTGAAGCTTAATAAGAAGAAGTATTATCAGTACATACAAGAGAGCCACCCTTCCAGGAAGTTTTCCGCATGTCGAGAAGAGTGCTTTTTCAGTTGTGTGATTTGTTAGAAAACAAGGCTCATTTGAGAACCACCCAGCACATAGCAGTTAGAGAACAAGTAGCTATGTTTATTTAGACTGTGTCGCATAATAGCTCAAATGGTGGTGTAAAAGAACGATATCAGCATAGTGTAGATAGTGTGAGCTGGTAAGTTTTTAAAGTTTTTATTATTTTAATTGTTTATTCCCTTCGGTTGATATTTGTTGAAAGCTAATTATATTTTAAACAAAATATTTTTTCCGTGTTCTTGATGGTTTGACAGCATTAGCGGACTAGTTAATCAGGCCTCCAGCTGAAGAATGTCCTTATGTAGTTCCAAGGAACCCCAAATAATATCCATTTTTTCAGGATGTACTGGGTGCTATCGATGCAACACATATTACTGTTCACGTTCTAAATGTCTATATTGCAAGCTATCGTAACCGAAAGGGGCAGATCTCCCTAAATGTGTTTGCATCCTGTACCTTCAGCATGTACTTTTACTATGTACTCTCGGGATGGGAGGGCTCGGCTCATACTGGGTCAGCGTTTAATGATGCTTTAAGTAAAGGATTTTCTGTTCCTGAGGGCAAGTACTCTCTTGGTGATGCTGGGTATGCTCAGGGCAGTAAATACTTGACTCCATACTGTGGTGTGAGATATCATTTACGGGATCACTATCAATCAAGAAACAAGTAAGTTTAGACCAGCTCTTTTAACCAAGTTACAAAACAAAAATAAACTGCAGAATTGAGCTAAATAGACTCAATTGAATTATAGGGTAAGAAATAAAGAGGAGCTGTAAATTCTTCGCCATTCTCAATTACGATATGTGATTAAGTTATCTTTTGGAATTATCTAGCGTCGGTTTTCTATTCTGCGAGGAGGGATAGAATATCCCTTTGTTAGTCAAATAAAACTTGTAGTTGCGCTTATGGGATTGCATAACTTTGTTCGCAAGCAATCTCCAGAATCAGAGCGTGTTCTTTCTTCTTACAAGGAACAAGGTTTGTTCTTGTCGAAATTCTTCAATTCGTTTCATATGTATATTTCTTACGGTAATATTGTTTATGTTTCTGCTTGGTTATTTCTAGTTTACTAAAGGAAACTATAGACATTACCACAGCTAGGGTATATCATGTTCTCGTTTATATTTCATGATAGTGTTTGGGGATAGGTGCGTATATTTCATATGTTTTATGCTGAATTTCACGGTTGTCTTTGCATGTATAGTGACATTTTACCGGTCAGGTATCTGGTGTTATCTTTTCGTTTACTTCACCCACACCACTTCCTTTTACACATACTTTTGAGATTTCCTTGGTAGTTTTTCAGGATCAAAAATGTTTGCACTTATGTTTCTTACAATGTTTTCCCTTTTGTTGTTACTGAATACATGGATGATACACACCTGTATAAATAGCTGGTTGCTGCCTACTTTATTTAGTTAATTAAGGCCAAGAACTACTACCAATCTACATTCATACTACAATACTCCTCATACATGCGTGCATATAGTATACTCTTAATACTGTGTTGTATTTTCGTATTCATGATATAAGATTGTGCCAATACACATAATTTAAACAGCTCATACTTTCATTCACATTCTATTCTATCAATACCCTATTCTGTCTTAAGTTTATTGCTAACATTATCAAATCAAGACAGTTTACAAAGAGGGCTACAGAAGTCATATGTGGGAAATAGTGATGGAGAGGAGGAGTGTATGAATACTGACTATGGAAGTCAGGAAGTAGCAAGTGTGGAAGTAAAACCAGCTGCAAGAGCTATGGTGGAGATTAGAGAGCAAATAGCTGAAGATATGTGGTGTAATAATCAGTTGTATCTTGAGCAACATAGATCACATTAAGAAGCTTGTAACATAATGGTAGGTTGTGATAAAAAAAAGAAAATTCTATTTCTAAACTCCAGATAGAAAAGAAAAAATACAACTTGGAATAAACAGTTTAGCTTCCTAACAGTTCCATTATATCCCAATTAGTCCTCTGATCCATGCATCTCTAACTATCCCAGCTCAGTGTCCAATATACTCACCAGCTTTTGCCCTATCTTCAAAAATAGAAACTGCCTTTAACATCTCCTCCAGCGATATTTATTAGAGTAGCTTTGTTCAAGAATCTTAATAGCCCACTCATGTTTAGACAGGATTCCATGTTTTCTTTGGTGAATAGCTTCATTTGTTGCTTGAGTAAGTGTTGTACTCAAGGAAGCTTGTGTAATGTTTATTTGCCGATAGCGCTTACGAACTAGTTCAGGGAATAGTAACATATTTGGGGATAGAGAATTTATAGGTGAATTTTGAGAGTCTAGGGTAGATCTCTGACGGCGTAAAGAATTAGATCCTTGTCGACTGACAAATGGACAAGCATGCCGATTTCCAAACTCATGATTTCCCAGCCCATCCTGGAAATCAAAGTCCAGAAGTCTTGCCAGATCTTCCACAGAATGTGATTGGGAAACTCCTGTTGCCATCAATTCGGTCTCTCCACGGTGGGAACCCTTGCCTTCCTCAACCTCGGACTGAAGAGAAGTAGTACGAGCAAACCTGCCATAAGCTCGCACACCCAGAAAGAGACAGGCTAACAAGTCATACAAAGGAAAATCTTCATACCTGTAGTTTGTAGCCTCTTTTTTGACTCTATCATATAATTCCAACCACGTAGTTTTTCAAACTCTATAATTGACCAATATCTTACCTCTAAATAAACTCTCCACACCTCAGCTGAGGGAGTTGGCCGACCTTGAATATCGTCCCACCCAATCCCTGAATTTTCTCGAATGGCATGAACAATATCAAACTCCTTCTTTAGCTTCATAATTATCAGTACACAACTCATTCTATACTAAAATATTCCTAGGAAATAAACTAGAGTAACCTGATGTAAAACTTACTATGACTTCCTTACTTTTTGCTTGAGTAATAGTGAAAGGTTTATTGCTAGCATCCTTATAAGCAGTGTTTAACTCTCTGACAACACTCAACCAAACCGATTTATTGAATCCATTTTCTTCCCAATCACCATCTTCAACATGTCTCAATAGAGCCTCAACCAATCACCTTTCACTATCTTCAACCCAAACACTATTGCCCCTTCTCATACTATCTACCCTGTAAGATAGCTGTTAGCTGATTATAAATTCATACATAGTTGATGAGAGGAACTTGGAGCTTGAGTAAGTAGAGTAAAGAAAACCAAAGAGGTTCCTGCACTAATGGTATGATGATATAAATAGAAGAATGTAAGTTGGCAGTGAGTTTATAGAGTATTTTTTATTTGTTATCATATTTACAAAAAATCTTTTCTCAAGGTATAATTTATTTATGGCATTTACCCTAACCTCAATTTATGACTAGTTTTTCTGTTTTTCCCACAAATATAAAAACCATGCCGAATGCCAATATATTTTTATAACCCTGAATTTTTTTATTAGCATATATGCCATTTTCAACTTTAATTGCAATACACTTTTGATGGTACCTACCGAACAGGGCCTTAAATAAATACAAACGGTACTGTACTCTGATAACCAAACATCCTTTTTAGACAAACTTGAATTGAGTCAAGCTCTGGCTTAACAATATTAACTTTTATCATTTTGATTCCATTATCTAAATATATACCTACCATGAACTTTGCTTTGAGTCTTTCGTGCAGTTGCAACTTGGGGATCCATCTTCCTACATAGTACCCCCATTACACCTCCTCCCAGTATCTACGCCAGTATTGTCCAATACTCCAAAAGACCTCCTCCTCACACTCTAAGCCCGTGTGGACTCCCAAACGCCACAGGCACCAAAGTGCAAATACTGGACCAGCTTCCTGGCCGACATTGACTCCCAGTCTGTATGGACTGCAAGAATAGTTGAAGTAGGACGTGCGCAAGACCGCTCTCCCGTACTGCACTTGGCCTCTTCTGCACAATTAATTAACAGCTCCTTCGTACATCAAGTTTTTTATATCCTCAGTTTAACCCACTCCGCCACCCTTCCTTTCAGCCTTTATCTAAGTCCCCCCTGTTACCTCTGTTGTGGAAACTACAGTCCTAAGGAAGTGATAAAATCCCTGAGCCTTAGGCACCGATAGCATCCCTTATGGGATGTTGTAAAAGATTGATCATACCAACAGTAACCTTCTCTCATCTGTCTTTTCCCCCCTGATACGATATGGATTCCACCGTTTTGCCATGAAGAAGTCAAATAGGGTACTGCTATGAAAACCAGGAAAGCCCAATTACACTTCTCCATCCTCCTTCAGCCTTCTTGTCCTTCTGATAACAGTGTCAAAACTGCTGCAATGAATACTCACAACCAGGCAGCCTTAATAGGGTAACACTTAGACCTCATCCTACCTGATCCAAGTAGTTTCCTCAGTGGCCTTGGCTGCTTTGAAGACAACTCCACCCACACTCTCAAGGTTCTCCTACTCCAAGCAGCCAAACAATACGTCTCTTGATTGTTTGTGGCATATCAATTGAGGGTTTGACAGTGTCAACAGTTACTGTCTGGCCACACTCCTATGGAATTGATGCACCCCTTCTTATTTGATATCCCTGGTAAATCTTTTCTTTCCCAACACCAAAGCAGCTTGATCTTTTAGGAACCACTAGGGGTCCTTCCCCTGTAGTAGTAGGCATACCTCAAGCATAACTAATATTCCATCTTTTTTACTTTTTTTTATTTAATTCATATATTCTCTGTTAACGTACAGGAACCTACATGCAGTACTAGCTATAGAAAAAGCGAAACATTAATCTCAAATAGATAAGTAAAAGAAATATCAAAATCCTATGTCCCATTTGTAACAGTACCGTCACTGGTCCCACAATGGAGGTTAATCAAACAAGGAAAGAAAATAGCAAAATTCCAAAAAGTAAGGAAAATCATAACAGCATGACGGAGTAAGTATGGTGGAAGGTGGAGCAGTCCAGAAGGTATAGGGAGGGGGTGGCCTGGCAGCCGGCATGAATGAGGGAAATCCTGTAGGAAACTCAAAGATATCGGCGCAAAGGGCCTGTAGAAGCTCCACTGAGGACGAGAGAGGAGAGCCAGGACCAAGGCAGGCAATGCTAGAGAGATGGCGGAGGCATATGGAGGTTTTGGCAGGGCATCAGAGGATTACTTAGATAATTGTCTTCACCTGCTTCTCACAATAGGGGCAAAGGAGGAGGCAGTTATGGTCGTACCATGATGGGTGAGTAGCCAAGTAGCTTTTTACCAGACCACATTTGGTTTATTCTACCAGGAGTGAACCTGTCCAGTCCCATAAAAGTGTAGGGGGATAATTATAGTGCATAGCGATAGCCGAGGGGAGAGGGAGTTAATAGAGTGCTGTCATTAAGAACGAGGGGCTTACACACATTATTGTGGAAGTGATAGATTCTAGTTGTTAGTTCCGGAGGTAGGATGTCTGCAGGCAGCAAGTGAGGGGTAGCTAGAAGAAATGTTCCAACTGTGGGGATGACGGGAAGAAGGGCGTGTCACAGTACCTCAATCAGGAAGTGATGCCTAGGAAGTTCGTGGGGACGGTATCTGTTACATGGGACGGGTATGTAGTTCTGTTTGAGCCTCAGGAGAGTTGGACAGCAGTCTAAATTAAAATTATATGTATTTGCACAATCTTATAGCATGAGTACAAAAATACAACACAGTATTAGGAGTATACTGTGTCCACGCTTGTGTGAGGAGTATGGTAGTATGAAGGTAGATTGGTAGTAGTTCTTTTCCTTAATTAACTAAATAAAGTAGGTAGCAACTAGTTATTTATATAGGTACGGATCCTCCATGTACTCAGTAACAAAATAGGGAAAATATTTTTAGAAACATATGTTAAAACATGTTTGACCCTGAAAAACTACCAAGGAAAACCCAAAAATATGTGTAATCAGAAGAAGTGTGGGCGAAATAAACGGATCGAGAATACAAGATACATGACCGGTAAAAGGTCACTATACAATGAAATATAAATGAAAATCCCGCACATAATATGAGAAATATACTCATTAATCCGCAAACTTTATCATGAAATATAACCGAGAATATGATATACCTTAGCTCTAGTAAAGTCCATAGTTTTCCTAAGTAAACTAGTAATAACCAAGCAGTGACATAAACAATATTACCGTAAGAAATATCCATATAAATCAAATTGAAGAATATCATCACTTCTCCTACTAATCTACAGCTCAAGAATCCCATGATCCTTTGATGTGTCAGTTTCGCAATTACCCTAGTTCAAATGACAGCAAGGTATTCAAATGACGTAACCTTCAGGAGTGTGAAAGAACCATTTTCGATATCTTGTCATATTTTGTGAAAATGGATATCGATATATTTTGTTCGTTCATTTGGTTGATGGTAGGTTGATAGAAATTTTGCGCCAGTATTGTCAGCCAGTAATATAATTGGTTTTGTAAGCCAGATATCACTGAGATCTTTGATATACCATGGGATTTGCCTTGCTGCTCAGGACATAGCTACATATTCTGCTTCTGGTGTAGATGTTGTTACTAAGGCTTGTTTCTTTGATCACCAGGATAGACTGACATTGTTAAAGAGAATAAAATACCCTCAAAAGGAGCGATGGGTATCAAGACAGCTTGCAAAGTCCACATCCCTAAGGGTGTTCATAGTGTTTATACTTGTACAAGGGTAAAAGAGTACAATATCTTTTGTATCATGAATGGACCGAAGGACGTGTTTATGGGCCTTTAGGTAGATTTCAGTCGTGCTGGAAGAAAATTGTGAGACAAAGGATATTGTCTACGCTAGATCAGGTCTGGTGCCAGTTGTCAGGTACATAAGTAATCCTATTATAGATTGGTATATGGACATGTCCAGTATTTGTTCATATACTGTCACTTTCCGTAGTTGAATACCTTTGGGTAAGCGAGTAGAGACAGGCCATCAGTGTTCCATGCCATATCGCGGGAGAATTGACTTGATGTATGGTTGCCGGGTAAGATGTATCCTATTTGTTGTATAGGTGATATGTAGGCCAAGTAGGAATTTAGCTTCCCCTATCTGTAATCTCTAATGCCATTTTCAGGTCTTCTATAAAAGAAGTAGCTAAAGAGGTGTTGGCAGAGTATAAAGCGATGTTGTTAATGTCAACTGATAGGTATATGTCGTGTTTACTGTGAACAAACATGCATTGGTTAAGGGTGGATCTTGCAAGACCTGTGGATGTTAAGTATTTAGCGAGGAGAGTGTACCATTCGTTCCCAGATTGCTTAAGTCAATAAAGACATTACTTAAGGGGCTGTTTGGCAGACCGTGATTTGAAATAACAGAAATTTGAAAACGTGGTTTGGAGACTTGATTTAGATCAGATTAGAAACTGTCCAATGAGTAGACTTATAAAAAGATTATGCAAGTATATTTTGCATGACATAATCCTCTCTCACCAGTTTTAATTTGTTGGTCCTAAATCTAATCTAAATCTAATCTAAATCTAATCTCCAAAATGTGATTTCAAATTTCTGTTATTTCAAATCACGGTCTGCCAAACAGCCCCTAAGTCATCATAGTTTGTCTTCATTAAGAACCCAGGGAATGGTCGCATGTAGACTTGTTCTTTCAACTCATCATAAAGGAATGAAGATTTGACATCGAATTGCTGTAGTCGCCATTTGTTTTTAGCGCATATTGCAAGGAGGAAGCGGAGTGATTCATAATCGATGACAGGAGCGAAATTATCTTCTAAGTCAAAATACTGTACTTGTGAGAATCCTTTGGCAACAGCCCTTACATGGTACAGCTCTAATGTACCATCAGAATTTCGCTTGGTCCTAAAGACCCTTTTATAGTCAATAATCATGGGTCCTATAGGTTTATCTACTTCATCGAAAGTTCGACTTTTTCTCATATGCCTTTATTTCCTTGTCCATTGAGTGGGTCTATTGTTTCATAAGCGAGCTATTTTCTGCTTAGATGTAAGTTTTGGGATGCTCATCAGAAGGTACAGTGACATTTATGGCAAAATATTGTGGTGGGCGAATAGTTCTGCGAGATCTGGTCTGTATCTCCAGAGGATATTCCGGTTGTACTTCCCTTACGGGAGGTTGCAGAGTGTCTTCAAGACTTTGGAGAACGTCATAATCTTCAAGATGTTCAGGCATTGGAGGTGGATATACATCTATAGTTGGTTTATCATTTGGTTCCTGTGGTATGGCTTTATCGGGTGCCGGTGCTCTTTGGTAGGAAGGTGGGTAGACAGTTGCAAATGTCTCTGATAAGGGTGCAAGTTCCTCGAGATCAAGGGGTACTATGGTCTTGGTTTTCCAGTGTAGCTGACACGTTTCTCAGATCTTGTGCAAAGATGGTATGTATATACGGTATATCTTGCTGGTAGAAGTATATCCATCAAGGTATCCTTCGATGGCCCGGGACTATAACTTTATTCATGGTTTTCTGGTCTCCTCAGGTATATGGACAAAACATTTGGTCCCGTATAGGCATAGGTGGTGTACTAATTGCTTCTTGTTGTAGAGAGATTCATAGGGTGTTAGTCTTCCTATAGATCGGTTAGGGAGTATGTTCCGGAGTTATATAGCTGGTTTAACTGCTTCGGTCTATAAACGCAGTGCAAGACCTGATAACATAGACCGTGTAGATGTGATGATGGTCCTTTTGTACCGTTCGGCCAACCCAAGATGTTCATGTAAGTAAGGACCTATTTTGTCATATATGATACCCAGTTTTTAAAACATGTTTGTCAAATCTTGGTTGACATATTCTCCTCCGTTATCAGTTTTGAATAATTTAATAGTAGCGTTGTCCTGAGTGTCTCTTTGTATGATATATTGGTGTAATACTTTAATGGTATCGGATTTGGCCTTAAGAGGGTAAAAACAGGTGTACTGTGTACAATCATCAATTAAGGTGATGTGGTACCAGGAGATTCTGAAGGAGCAGGTGGATAATTTTCCACTCAGATCTGAGTGGATGAACTCATAAGGATTTTCACATCTCTTTTCTATAGATTCGGGTGTGGGTTTTGATGATTTGGACGCAATGCAGGTTACACACTGCCAATGTTTTAGAACTTTGGGGAATGATAGAATTGTATGAGTAGTTGGTACTTTTGAGGTAGGATGGTGAGGGATGTCCATTAGCTTCATACCACTATTGGTAAGTCATCTTGTTCGCGACTACTTTCTCTTCTTGCACAACATAATCTTGACCATCAAGCTTTCCCCATAACTTTTCTCTTTTATTCTGCCTTTATACAAATATATCGGCCCCTTTACTACGCCATGAAAAACTGTTCCTTAAAGAAACAATAGCAGATCATGACAACAAGTTACTTTGACTCATCATTGGAGCCCAGAGGACATGTTCAAGGAATACAGGGGCTACATGATTGTAGGAAGTTTTGGCCATGAGCTTGACAGTTCCTCGGCCACTTGATTCTATAACCAAATCATCCCCTAACTTAACAGTTCCTGTACGTGGTTCAAAGTTTATAAAAAGGTCTAGGTTGCTTGCTATGTTTGACCTTGCCCCTGTATCGATTACACAGTTGTGCCGGTGAGGAATCTTTTGCGTAGAGAGGAGCGATGTGGATGTACTGATCATTTCAGATATTTCTTTTTTGCAGATCTTGGGTGAATGAACAGGTATCTTTTCCTTTTTCTTTTGGTTATCGCCCTTGAGCTTATTACACTGGTTCCAAGTATGTCCGTTATCGCAAGCAGTAGGGTAATACTTTTTGCACTGGGTACGTTCCTTGGATGTGGCCGCAGGTCTCCAGGGAGGTTCCCTTCCTTTTACTTTGACATCAACACTGTTATTCGCTTTATCGTCCTCAGGGTTAACCGAGGGTCTCATGTCAAACAACTTATTGTAGACATGATCGTAGGTAAGGTCCTCCTTGGCTTAATGGTTATCGACTATATTACTGATTGACTTAGGAAGGGAGTGGAGAAGAACTGCTGCTTTAGCTTTCTGTTAATCAAATACCGATTTGAATACAAATAGTGGAGCATATCGGTCTTCAGCAAAGGAGGAGGAGCAACGGTATTGAATTTGATCCCTGAGGCTATCGTACTTATTGATATGATCTGCATTTTGGGTCAGAGGTATCATACTTGGTATAGAGGACAGCATTGTGTTGTTTAAAGAAGGAGGTGGTATTTTCTCTAGCAAATTTATCTTGGAACGCTTTCCAGATAGCAGGGGGTATTTTGTAGGTTGCCAACAAAATCAGCCATTGGGGGTTAATCATTTATAGGAAGTGGGCTGAGGTCCATTGGTAGCGATTGCGAAATTCATTTATTTACTCAGAGGTATTATTTCCATCTTCATCCCCTTCTGCCCCAGGCCGAGTTTACTATTCCGTTTATATGTCCCAGCAATTATATAGAGTGAGGAGATATTCCGAGATATCACACCAGGTTCGGTAGTTATCAGGGCCAGTGAGCTTTGGGATAGAGATAAATTTGGAACTGTGTGCCAAACTAGATTTGGACTTGTTAGCATAATATCTGGGTTTAGGTGCAGGAATTTGTGGAGG
The DNA here is from genome assembly GCA_003316355.1 of Tuber calosporum. NCBI lineage: Eukaryota > Fungi > Ascomycota > Pezizomycetes > Pezizales > Tuberaceae > Tuber > Tuber calosporum. Next base: position 3,561 of record QFET01000196.1, on the reverse strand, counting down.
AGGAGGAGAAGAAAAAGTTGTTTCTACTGTGGCCATTTTTGCTCAGTAATGGCAAAGTTACTTAGGTTGCTAGGTACAGGTACTTTGCTTTGCCCTTCCATGTAGGTAGAGTTGGAAAAATGCACTTCCGTAAGACCTCAGTTTTTAGGAAGGTGTAAACTCGGATTTTACTGAGAAACGCCAAGACCTTATCGAACTGATATGCCAAGAATCTTTGGCTAAGAACGCTTCCTTTCACGAACAAGGTTTCATTTTGAATAAAAATGTTTTTGGCTATTACATCAAATATTTTTCGGTGAAAGTTGTATGTTTTGTTTCAGAAGGAATTTGTTTCGTGGTGAAAGAGTAGAGCGTGTAACTGTAAGTCGTATAGCAATGGATAGACTGGGCACATAATTTATTAAAATTATGTGTATTGGCACAATTTTATAGCATTGGTATGAACATACAACAAAGTATTAAGAGTATACTATATGCAGGCTTGTGTGAGGAGTATTGCAGTATGAAGGTAGATTGGTAGTAGTTCTTGGCCTTAATTAACTAAATAAAGTAGGCAGCAATCAGCTATTTATACAGGTACGTATCTTCCATGTCCTCAGTAACAACATAGTGAAAAAATTGTATGAAACATAAGTGAGAAGATGTTTGACCCTGAAAAACTACCAAGTAAATCCTAAAAACATGGGCAATCTGAAATTGAGTGCGCGAAAATAAACGGAACGATAACACATGATACATATCAGGTAAATGGTCACTATATATGGAAAGCTAAACGAGAAATCCCGCACATATGATAACTTATATAGGCATTAATCCACAAATATTATCATGAAGTATAACCGAGAATATGATTTACCCTAGCTGTAGTAATGTCCTTAGTTTTCCTGTGTAAATTACAAATAACTATAGAAAGACATAAATAATATTACCGTAAAACCTATATATAGGAAATGAATATAAGAATTTCAACAGTCTAGTCTGGCCGCACAGTTGTCAGAGATGGGAAAGGCGGATGGTAACTGTGCTGCAGTAGGGTTGATGAGGGGAGAAGACCAAGCAAGATGGTGGCAGCCATCAACTACTTATGTGGAACCAGTGAGGAGATCAGAGCCAGACTGGCTTCACAGTACAGTATAGAATTAGGGTTCAGGATAAGCAGTTGGTGATCCAATGAAGCACTCTGTTGGAAAAGGGTGGTTGGTTTGCCAAGGGCTACCCTGGTGGGGGAGAACAGGTCTACCCCATAAGTGAGGATTGGGAGGACCAGCAAAGACGTCAGCCGGCGTGACACTTAGGGTAAGAGGCCTATGTTACGTGGTGGCCAAATTGGTACTTGTTGAATTGTCTAGGCCGTGCTCATACGGAGAAGATTGCAGAACTGTCAGTTAGGCTCAGTAAAGGGTATGATAATTACAAGAGGTTTTCGAAAGCTTATAAGCTTGTTATCTTAATATATAGGTAAGGTCTCTTCTCCATTGCCTGATGATCGCTTAACTAGGAGGGATTACTAACTATTTATACACTTTTTCCCAGTACTTATATTGGTCATATAAAGAAGTATTCAGGGAGACTTCGGCCATGGTGTTTAAGAGTGCGAATACAGTTTGACCCTGAAGAGGTATGACCACACCTCCGTAAATGATCCCCCGGACTGCCTAATTCTCTGAGGGTGTCAAGAACTCCACCAGTAGGTAGCGTTCGATCTCTTTGCCAAACGAACTAAGTTCAAGCAGTTGCCGCCCATTTGCGAACATCTCCCAGAATACCAAGTAATCAGTCTGGATGCCTGTCTTTCTTGCATAAATGCACTCATGTGCAGATGCATTCGGATTATCAAGAATGTAGAATATGTAATAGATCATCCTGGCTAAATTACTCTATCATCTTTCACCAAGGCTGAGTAGTTATGGATACGATCCTACTTCTTGCCAGTATTGGTTGTAGTCAATATAGTCACCTCCCAGTGCTATATACTATCACATCTTTTTCGGCTCAAAAGTCTATTACCATATCCCATATGTATAAAAGCCTACTCCTGGTAGTTAGAGATCATTGATGATGTAGATGGCTTCCTATGCGAAGGCAGCCCATTTGATGAAATGGGTTGTGGTTTCCATATTAGTTGTGAACCAGTAACCTAGCCACAGTACTGATGTGGAGGTGGGAAAAAGAGACCTAGAGAGCCCAAAGGTAGAGGAGGAAATGGGGGAGCGATCCTTGGGAGTGTGCTAGTGGTTGAGTTCAGTCTTGAGGACTGAGAAGGATAGCTCCAGCTTGGATGCCCTATGAGTAATTAAAGAAAAAACCTGATAAAGCAACTGAATGTTCCTTCTGGAAGAGACCGAAGAAATATTAACCAAAAATCATCAATATAGGAAAAGATAATCCCTGGGGGTATGGAAAAATGATAGTGTGAAATATAAATCACAAACAATAGTGGGGAAATTGGGGAACCTAGAGAGGTCCCAACAGAAACAGGAGAAAATATTCCTGGTGACCCTAGAAAGAAAAGGTGACAATGACGGTCAGTGAGAAAGGAGTAGACCCCTGAGGTCATGTATTTCAGGATCCTCTAAAGTAGAGGGGTTAAGGTAGGGAAGCAGTGGATATGTTGTCAAAGCCAGCTATAATATCCAGGAAGAGGGAGGAAACTTTCTTCAAGGAGTGTTGTCGTGCGCGGACCTCTTGGGAGAGGGCAGAACAGGTGTCAAATGTGCCTAGTCTAGGGAGGGAGCTACATTGCTTAGGGTTGATTAGACCAACTGACCTGCCCATGGGGGCTAGGCGGTACACTATTACCCTTTTCACAAGCTTGGAGACCGTCTCAAGGAGGTCAAGGACGAGAATGGAGGCAAGGGAGAAGTATTAGCATTCTGAGGTTTGGGGAGAATAATACTATTTGCTCTTTTGAGAGGCATAAGATGGTACCCAGGAAGAAGGAAGGGGCCTAGGAGTTGCCGTAAAATGGATATGTTGGTAGCATAAACCTTCTTTCAGATTCTATAAGGGACCTGGTCAGGTCCTGGGGCTGAAGTATTGGAGGTTTGTTAAGGGCACGGAAGATTTCATAGTTGAGGAGTGGGGTGGTTTCACTGTTGTATTGTAGGAATGAGGGGGTGGGGAGGTGAGGTTAGGGAGGAGGGAGGTGGTTGTGGAGGGATATGTTGATTTCATCAGATGTGTTGGCACCAGAGAAGGGGGTGAACCATTCAGGTTGACTGCCACAGGCGAGGCGTCTAGCTGTCCAAACTCACTTGGTGTTTACATTGGCTAAGAACTCTTTACAGTATAAGGATTTGGCCTACTTGATTGCCTTGAATTAGATATTGCCATGTTGCTAGAAGAGAGCCAGAGTTTCAAGTGTGTGAGTTAGGCAGTGGGTCCTAGCTGTATAAAGGAAGGCTTGTTTGAGGTGGGATAGCTCCTGGGTCAACCAGACTTTGGCGTGGATGGAGGAGCGTTTCAATAGTGTGTGGCTTTTGCGCACAGGGGTAAGAGGGCATAGGAGCATAGTCACACACTCATTAACCAGACTGTCTGTGGGATATTATGGGGGGGGGG